>JAGDQP010014835.1:29709-44184 GCA_022664845.1 Lepisma saccharinum | reverse complement strand
TAATAATAATAATAATAATAATAATATGGGCGTGGAGATATCTTGGAAAGACATTGTCCCAGGTAGTCACCAAAGTAGGGAATGCAATCCCGACTGGATTTTAGACTTGGGGGTCTTAGTGGATGGATAACTTAGCAAAATTGCTCATTGTTTCAACAAGAATTCCCAGCAGTTTAAAATCAGCATAAAATTCAACTTGGAAGTTTTTGAAGCAAATAATAATAATAATAATAGAAAAACACTAACTGGTAAAGAAACTCTCCATAACAGGCCGGACATTACCTGCTAAGAGCCTAAAGCCTCGGATAAAAGCCGAGTAGTTGTTTGGGTCCCATTTTACGCTGTAGGTTCTGTCTCTATCTAACCTCGCTAATAATAATAATAATAATAATAAAGCTTATCCGAGTGTTTAGCGCTCGTGTCTACGGTGCACGTGGTTCCTGGTTCGATTTCCGGTATGGGTTCTCAAAAATTTAGGTGTTGACCCAGAATCGTGAGGACAATTGGGGAGCTTCTCATTAAGATACAAATAACATAACGAATTTGTCAAATATTTCCGTAAGGCTTTCTGTGAGAACTAACTATGAAAAAATCCAAATAACTCTTGAGAATTTTATTTCTGATGAAGTTTTGACTGACTATTAACAGCTAGCATAGAACGGGATTCAGTTTCTAGAAATAGTTCGAAGTGGTCAAAACATCCAGTCATAGTTCACTTGAAGTGAAATAAGTTTTTTAATGTGTGAAATTGATTATAATTATCTAATGTATTATTATTATTATTAAAATGAACACTTGCATGTTGAAATCTCACTTCCATAATGTAAAGGCGTCAATAATATTTGTACGATGAGACAATTCAAAATAATGTAGTTGTCCTTTTCACAAGCAATCACTTTTTGTCAAAAAGAAAAATTTGGGATTTATGGATAATCTAAACGAGTTTTCTCAAGCTTATCAATATCACTTCAATATGGCGGACGAAATATCCACTGTATTTGTAACGTTTGGTTTAAAGAACTGGCGGTGGTTCTCTTGTTTGTGGCGATTTTGAGAACTAAAGCAAAGGGACGAAACTTGCACAAGTCCTAAATTGCAGAAGTCCTAAATTGCAGAAGTCCCAAATTTCAGAAGTCCTAAAAGACAAGAAGCCAGTTCACTGGAGTTTACAGAAGTCCTAATTTGCAGGAGTCCTAAATTGCAGAAGTCCTAAATTGCAGGAGTCCTAAATTGCACAAGTCCTAAATTGCACAAGTCCTAAAGTTTAGGACTTGCGAAAGTTTTTTAGGACTTCTGCAATTTAGGACTTCTGAAATTTAGGACTTATGGACGTTACCCATTCATGGCTTCTGTCTTTAGTTGACCAGATGGAGTAGAGGAAAAGTGCTGGATTTTCAAATACTAAAGCAAACCAACGTAGGTTCAAACCCTGTTTAAGCCTAGTTTTTTACAAAGCGGTCGTGAAGATTCTAATAATAACTTCTCATACAAAACGGAGAATCCTTCAGACTGTGGAATCAAATACCTGAGTCACTATAGAGAGGAAGACGATTTACGAACGTTGGTTGGAAAAGTCCAAATCCAGTCTCAAGGACAGTTAAGAACACGTCATTGACCTGAACTATCCACTTTTTATGTTATTATTCTTTTAAAGAAACACTATAGCATTTGTTAAGCACGTTTTGGATAGAGGCAAGTGTGGAGTATCGCTGCCGTCGATTCCCCACCAACCAGTTTCTCTTTCGCATACACTGAAGTATTCATAGATTCATCACCGTTGTGGAGAACTTATGAAGCATCACTGGTCAGAATCCGAGTAAATAGTATGTGTGTTGTTTAGCATAATGATAATATACTTATCACGTTTTTCATTTATTTTTCTCTCTTCCTCTCTTTCTTGATATATTGTTATCGGGTATTCGCTGCTTCTTTCTCTTCTTCTCTCTCCCTCTATTCATGTTTATTTCTTCTCTTACTTTACACACACTCTCTCTGTGCGTGTTCCACAGCTAAATCCGGGCCACTGTCGATGACCCGGTGATATGGCCTGACCCAAACATAAGTGACCCGGTCTGGATAATCTATTTAATTGGGAATTTCGACGTCGTATTTTTCGTGTTCTCGGGGTAGCATCTCCGATCCTGGTCACCCCTAAAACAAACACTGTTCAAACGCAATGAAATAATTAAAATCTCTCCTTCATCTCCGGGTTATTAGATCTACATCGAATCACCGCGTCAGAATACGTTCCAATCTTAAACCTGATGACACAGTCCAAAACCTGTCCAGCAAACCACACAGCCGGTGACCCGTTTCACCTCTGCCGTATTCATTCCATCTGTGGGAATTGTTATACACACTAGTTCATTAGTGTTGTAATTTTTAAACGTTATATTCACAATAGGTGGACTCTAGAGTCGCATGTTCGGAACAGATACATATTAAGATATGAGTAGAAAATTGCCTCCTTTTTTCGCTATTTCAAGAGAAGAATTCTTTTTATATTAATTTGGCAAAAAATTCGTTTCCATCCTATAATTTAATTTATCAACATACGATCCAATGTATTCCTTTTATCACGTTTGAAATGTGCAACATGTAATGTCTGCTATGCCTATAGGAACATGCGAATATTGCTTTTGAACATTTGGAACTTTTGATTTTGATACAGTTTGGAATTATAATTTGGCTCTTTCTGATAGAAATTAAGCAGAAAAATTATCTATTCATGTTCATTGTATGCTCAATTTACATTAGTTGTCTGGAATGGGAGGTATGGCCTACGGTATCTACTGGGTTTGTTACAATCAGTGATTCCGCCAGACCCCGGCCTCTGTGGGAGGTGTCAGCCCCAAATCCTAGAGACTACCCCAAGTTTAACTCTTTTGCGGACAAAAGTTGATAGAAACCGTACAAAATTCTACGTCCACCCTCCCAATTTTGACTTTACATTCCCCAAACTGAAAATGCTGGCGGAGTCCCTCATTACAAAATATTCCGAACCAGTATGCTTAATAAGCCCCACCGAATTTGCAAACGAACCCCGTGCAAACAAAACATGTGTGTTGCACTTTTGACATTATCCTAGATGTGTCTCAAAACTTTGGAGTTTCACTGGAAATCATGAGTATTTAATCTGACCACCAAGTTTGGTCTCCATTTTGAAAGTGACTTTATGAATATTCGAATAACCCTGAAAAAATATAAAATCCAAAAGTCACTTCTCTCTTGCTGTTAGATTTGATTTGTAAGAACTAAACTTAATATTTTTTACTACGTTTAAATTAAATATTTTTATCTGTACTTCTACTTCTTCTCTCCCCCCCTTTTTTTTCTCTCTCTCTCTCTCTCATTTCTCTGCCTCTGTCTAACAGACATCCATCGGTTTCAATGTTTCATTGTATGTTTCAATTTCTCCCTCCATCAACTTATGTATATTGATTCGTCTCGCTTTTATTCTTTCATTTTATCGATACTAATACATGTCTATTGTGAAAAAAAACGTGCTCATGATTTTTGCTGATTTTAGTATGGACGAGACGAAGGAAAGATAAATAGGGGGCCTGTTTACCAGAGACGATTATGGGATAAGAAAGTGCCATTTGGGTTGCCTAGCTGCATGCCGTTCGCTGTCGCAATTTTTTTTATTCGAAGTGTACAAAAGTATCCATAAGAACTCATTTTCGATTTTACCAGTTAGAACATTGAATGTGTAGATTAATATATATATATGGAGAGAGAGGGGAGAGAGAGAGAAAGAGAGAGAGAGAGAGAGAGAGAGAGAGAGAAACCAATTGACCATGTTTATGCATTTCTAATGTTACGAACAATAGATAATTGGAATTGGAACTACACCTCATTTTTAGGAACTACACATATGAATGTCTGATGTGCTGACATCTAATTTATGCACAAAACGTTCCTTTCATTAATAGTGGCAAATGTACTAAAAATTATATGAAAACGAACTCTAGATAATGCGAACTGCAGTAATTATGAACTTAATGTGTACAAAATATGCATTATGGGTCAGAGGACAATATAAAGGTACACTGAGAACAAAGGAAACTCACCTTTTTTCAGTAGGTTCACGTGAAGTTCACATGTGTTCATATAAAGTACCCTTTTGGTGTAGGTTTTGTGTGCTTTTTGTACCAGGGGATTTTCAGTGTTAACACTAGAGGACTAGGGAAAATTTGAGAGGGGCAGGTCAGAAGAGCTCTTATTTATACAAAGCATATTTTTATATACCTTTAAGATAACATTCAGAGGGTAGAATTATTTTAAGAAGGGGGTCTGACTCCCCTAAAAACAACCCTTAACTACAGGCTCGATTATGTCTCTCCATACAGTGACAAAATCGCCTGTTTGTCAATTTTTATATTTTCTTACAAAATTATTTATTTGCTCTTATTTTGTTAACAAAATTACCTGTTAGCTAATATATTGGTGACAAAATTACCTAAGTTCGATCATAACAATATTCCAGCACTTCCCGCCAAAACAATCTCTTTAGGAAACTGTTTCTCCAAATTTCTGTCAGCTGACTCATTTTTCCTCCAGGCATTTCTGATTTTCACAGCCTCCAGATGAGTGCTACTGATTTAAAGGGCATACTATTTTAAGTGGATTTTATCTCCAAGCGGGACTATTTCCGACAAGTCGATACTTGAGACTGATCGTGGACTAACCATAGAATAAAACTAGAAACAAAACTCCGTATTTTATCCGTAGGGGTCTAGTATAAAAAAAACTCGTGGTGCCATCTGATGAGTCTGAAATAATGTCTTGTAATACAATGCTGCAGGATCAACATAAGAAATATTGCAGATGAAGGACGTACACTAAGAGCTGATTTTCATGAAAGCTTACGTTGCTTGCGATTTGGGTGAATAGCCAATTGAAACACGTGTTACACTTAACTTACAATAAAACACGTGTTTCAATTGGCTACTCACCCAAATCGCAAGCAAATCAAACAACGCAAGCTTGCATGTAAATCAGCCCTTAGTGTACGCCCGTCATCTGCAATATTTCTTATGTGGATCCTGCAACATTGTATCACAAGACATTATTCCAGACTCGTCAGATGGCACCACGAGTTCTTTTTGAAACTATGAATAAAATACGGAGTTTTGTTTCTAGTTTTATTCTATGGTTATAGTCTGGTAGCCAGACCACTGAATCTGGAATTGTCGTACGCCCAAAGTTTTTTTTACTGTTTCTTACTGACTTGAGTGTGCTAAGCAAGAATCTGCCGGGTGCCACTCTGTCATTGTTGGGCAAACTGAGATATGGGCTCCTGAAATTGGGGGTCTCATTAAATCACGCTACGCCACTGCTTTTAGTCATTTCCTTCAATATCTCGGGAACCATTCAACTTAGAAAAACCAAATTCGGTGTGTAGATGAATATCAATGTCATTAACATTACTCCATCCCCAATTTAAAAAATACAATAACTGCCAGCAGTGTTGCCAGGTTCAAAACTAAATGTTAACGTTTATTTCTTCATTTACTTTTTAACCGTCAATTGTCGTATGCCCAAAGTATGTTGCTGTTTCTTACTTATTTGAGTGTGCTAAGTAAGAATCTGGCGGGTGCCACTCTGTCATTGTTGGGCAAATTGAGATAAGGGCTCCTAATATCAAAGGCGTCATTAGATCCACGCTACGCCACTGTTTTTAGACATTTCCTTCAATATCTGGGGAACCGTTCAACCTAAAACATCCAAACTTGGTGTATAGGTGAGAATTAATGTACTTTATCTTTCTAGTAGCAAACTTGAAAAAATAAAACATATGAAAGCAGTGCTGCCAGGTAGCGAAGCCAAAAATTTCAGTTTTATTATCATTGTTTTTGTTAACCTCAATAGCTCTGTAAAAGATATATGCTACGTATTGTGAGGGTCAGTATGTGCAGGTAAGAGTGTCAGGAGCTATAAGTGATTTACATGCAGCAGACATTCGCTATTACGATGATTGCAGAAAAAGATTCATGGGAAAACGAAATGTAGCAGCAGTTGCTGCATCTATTGAGAAATCTGAACTAGCGTCGGAAGATGAAATTCTCAGCGATGTTATTAATGATCTGAAAAGTGATAGGAAAAAGATTTGGAACACTATTGAAATATACAACTTGTATTTACGGAAAGTGAGGGTTACGTGTAAGGAAACTTGTGATTAAGGATGTGATTAGTTCGGTCGGTACTGAAATGTGGTTCTGTCTTCACTGGGAGTTGCTAGCATTTTAGTTTTCAGAGAAACTGCATCATCGCAGCTCCGATTGGTGACAGATGATGACGATTCCTCTTATGTGTAGCAAACAGCTCATCTTATTGCTGAGCAGACTATAAATCTTCGAAAACGGGCAGAGAGTTATGATATTAGTTTGGGCAAAGAAAAATTAACAGCTAACGTGAGTCCAGCATTGTTGTAGCTGCTTGGTGAAATATCACACAACCTTAACTATTCGTTACCAGCATTTCTAGTCGCAAGTGTCATTATCTCTGCTGTGAACCACACTTTTACTCCTCTTCAAATTGCACTTAGCGCCATTTTACAAAAAAAAATTTAATTAAGACATTTCATGATTTCGGTGTATGTTGTTCATTTGATGAATTTCGTTGGTTTAGGGGTCCAGCAGCAGCTGCCGCAGCACAGCAGACTGCACTAAACGGTCTTTGTGATGACGCATTTTTTCAAACAATTACTGATAACTTGATTGCCAAATATCATTCTCCAATGGTTTGTCAAATACTCATTGAATGGCACTGCTCGTAATTAAGCCTATGCCTGAAAATGAAAATTCATCACCCATTATTGCCAGCAATCTCCGTCTTTCTAAAGGTGATTTTAACACACATGTGGAGCAGAACATCAACATATATATATCGCTATCACGGACCCAAGAAACCACAAATGCCTGAAAATTTTTGCTATACCTTTGAGGTACCAGAAGTTATGCGTCGACAACAAATATCTTACACAAGAGCAACACACCTTGATTTCCAGTTTCTGAAAGCCGTTGCGACAAATGACCAGTGCCCTTAATATGGAGGTTTCAATACTCAAGTATGTCGCCAGCAGGATCACACAATTAGGCCTATGACAGCAGCTATGTACACGCCCCTAATTAACATGATACCTGGAAATCCAGACACAGTAATGCCAACAATGATGGAGGCGAAACGACTAACTGAGGAAGCAGGTCAGCAGCATGTAGTTTTCACAGCGGATCAGGCTCTGTACCGAATTGCTGTTGATATCATGTGGTCTTACCCTAAGGAGTTAAAGAATTTCACTCTTGGACTTGGTGGAATGCATACCCTAATGAGCTTCGTCGGATGTGTTGGGATTCTCATCGCAAATAGTGGGATTGAAGAAATATTGTCGTGTGTATTTGAAGGTGTTCATTCAATGTTGTCGGGAAAGAAATTTCCACAGATCGTAAGAGCGTTTCGAATGTTAGCAGAAGACCGCATATGTTAAGTAGATCTATCAGTGATGAAAGGTTACTTATGGAATACCTTTCAAGCAAAGCAGACAGGTGCAAGACATGTAGGCTGTGGGTGAATTGCCTAGTGAAGCCCGTTCTAATAATGATGATGTTTGTGAGAGCTGAACAAGAGGCTGATGTTCCATTACATCTGTATGCTGTGAAGGAAATGATTCCATACTTTTTTTGCAGCAGGATATTTCAACTATGCTAGATACTGCCTTTATTATTACTCCTCGATGTGCAATATTCATAGTGATGTATTGGAGAAGTTTTTAAAAGGAGAACATATTACAAGGCACAGAAGAGGTATATGGAACGCTTTTTGGAGTGACATGTTTATTGAAATTACCTTCATGAGGTACGGGAATAGTCATATAGGACTTATTTGTGCTACTTTAAACGAAAACATGGTTGCAACTTGGGCACTCAGTCTTAATTTGCACTCAGCTGCAGAAAAAACGTTGAAGAATTACGAAAGATAAAGTCTTTCAATTGCCTTTTCTATACCACAAAGAAGAAAGTGAATCCAGAGAGAAATAAGGACAACGAAGACGGAAAAAGAAATTCGAGAAAAACTTTTTCAGTGCATTGATCCCTTGGATTCACTGCAGCACCCTCCTGAAATCATCAATATCGTAACTGGACGAGCTGTAAACGTTCATGGTGCTGTAGCAATAGGAGAAAAGCAAACGACTGAATTCCAAAGATCATGGCCTGAAGGTTTTCACATACCAATCTCAAAGAAAATCATAACCGTGGCCTCAATGAAGAGAAATACAACCATTCACGGGGTTTCTGTTTATGACATCAATGTCATGTACTCACGTGTGATTGGTTTGTTGTGTTTCGGATCAGTAGATGTTCCGAGTGTCCTTAAGCATGAACTAGCACCACCTCCAACCGCATTATTGAATGATTATGGCTCTATGAGATCCACACCTAAAACAGTCTTAAAATAAAGTTTAGCAGTTGAACTCTCTTGGAGTTCGAACTCATCCCAGTGCTTATGTAACAGACGGTTCTGCAATTCTCTGGGTGATACCCTGGCCATCAAATGGAACTGTTTTAGATTTTGTCAAAAAGTACGTGGAATATATCAACATTCACCTACAAACTGCTGACGTCTATCTCGTATTTGATAGATACAATGGCAATAGCATTAAAAGTTCCCCCCGGCACAACGATGTGTTAAAGCCAGCAGAAAGTATCAACTGAGAATGAATACGCCCCTTCCACCACAAGAAGTTATTCTTACAGTTTCTGAAAACAAGACTCAAGAAATTCAACACATAGGCAACTACTTGCATGAATGGAGAAAGTCTTTCCCTACTCTTCACAAGCTGATAGTCACTGGGTCTGATATTACCCCTATCGAAGTAACTCCACATGGAACACTTCCACGTCCAGATCTAAGTAATGAAAATGAGGAAGCAGACGTTATCCTTGTTCATGAAGCTCTGCTATTAGCTAGATCTTCTGCTTCTGATATCACGGTTATTTCCGATGACACAGATGTTTTTCTTCTCCTACTTCATCATTATGCTGAAATTGTTGAAGGTAGTAACGTTTCTATGGAATCTGCAATCAGCCAAAGGACAGCGATTTGATATTTCAGCATCAAAGGACAAGTCGTCAGATCTCGTTAAACATTTGCTAGCAGCTCACGCATTAACAGGATGCGACACTGTTGAAAGTATTTATGGAATAGGAAAGAAAAGGGCACTTCTCGTTTTAAATCTAGGCAATCCTGCAGCAGATCTGAACACAGTCGTGCACGAAGCTTCAGAATTTATTGGAGCATGCTATGGGCTTGAGAATCAGATGAACATGTCTCAGGTACGGTACTCTGTGTGGGCCAAGAAAGTAGGAAGCTCAAGGATGACATCCTTCCACCAACTCACGAACCTTTCGTTGAAAACACCAAAAGAGCCTACTTACAATGTGCTATCTGGAAGAATGCAATGCAACAAAGACCTTCAGATATGGACCACTTCAATATGGTTGGCTTCGAGACGATATAAATAAGTCCTTGGTTCCAGTTATGCTTCCAGACACTTCAGCTCTAGCTCCAGATGATGTGTTACGAATGATTCGCTGTTCATGTTCACAAGAACTGAAGTGTTTTACTGCTAAATGTGGTTGTTCAACAAATAATGTTCTGTGCATGTGGCGGTGACATTGTGACAATCCACTCACGAGAACAGTAGAAGACAATTTCAGTGATTCCGATGAAGAAAATGATATTGAACAAAAATAGTTCATTGTACACGAAAAGACTGCGAAGAAAGTTCTGATAGTGTTTTTTTTTAATATTATGTGTTTTATTGTTCAACAATATATATTTTTTTTTTTAAAAAGGCAAAATTTATACTTCTGCAAGGAATATGAAATGAAAGGAACTATCAAGTTAACGTTAATCGCTGTATATGAAATCTTAAAAGGTTGGTGCATTTGACAGTGAGATTTAGATATTCCAATAAAGGCTCTTCTTACTACTCACCCAGTCACATCACTGCAATTTATGCAATATTGTTATAGTCTGAATGCATTTTTCTTCTGGTTTCTTCTATACATGTAGTATAAAGGTTTACCCATATTTTTTCTTTTCCCCTACATTCAAAATATCTAAAAGTAAATAAAGGAATAAAGGTAAACATTTAGTATTGAACTTGGAAACACTGCTGGCAGTTATTGTATTTTTTAAATTGAGGATGGGGTAATGTTAATGACATTGATATTCATCTACATACTGAATTTGGTTGTTCTTGGTTGAATGGTTCCCGAGATATTGAAGGAAATGACTAAAAGCAGTGGCGTAGCGTGATCTAACGAGACCCCCAATTTCAGGAGCCCATATCTCAGTTTGCCCAACAATGACAGAGTGGTACCCGGCAGATTCTTGCTTAACACACTCAAATCAGTGAGAAACAGTAAAAAAAAACTTTGGGCGTACCACAATTCCAGGTTCACTAAATTTTATGCCTTTGGCTACCGGACTATTAGTCCACGATCAGTCTCAAGTATCGACGATTTGGTCTATATTGGTTTAGACTAGAAGTGGACAAACGAGATTAAGTGTCCTCTCCGTTCCCTGGCTTCATATAATCATGAAATTTTCAATGGGAGCATTCAGTCCTGGTCATTGGTTCTGTCATGAACCGTGCTTTGGCTTACGTCACGATTTGTCGGGAATAGACTTCCAGGAGAGATGTAACTCGGGACCCTTTGGTGACAGTGCAACCAGTGTAACCACCACTAGTAAGAAATCAAATTTAAAAATCTATGTTCTATCAATCCATTCACATGATACCGATGATGATTGATGTTAAAATACACCAAAACATTGTCCGCTGCTGTAACCGAGAATCAAACTCGGATCTCTCAATTACCAGTCAAGTGTTCCACGATTACACAACTACGCACAAGGCCATTGCGTAAAGGAAATTAGGCAGAATGTGACTCGAAAGCCAATGAGCAAGGTGAGTCGATGATAGTTTGCCATTGCCTTTCATCGAATGAAAATTACGTCCAATGCAGGGGACCTACAGTTTAACGTAAATTCCGAACTTTTACTTTTCAATGTGTTCCTGCAAGGGATCGAGCACGCGATTCTTTGATTATCAAGCAATGAACGGAAACAGTCCACCACAAAGTGCATCAAATGTCTATTTCGGGAAGCGGGAGTAGAAGATGTATTGTGTGTGAGTTTTGTGTAGAGGAATGGTTGACTTCTTGATGTTAATTACACCTAATTTTTCTGTTTATATAGCGAACGAGAATTAAGGATTTAATCTCTAAATCTCTTTTGTGTATACTCTTTTCTTCCGTCTTCTTGGCGAGATTATGTTGACAGCGCAAATCTTGTTGCAAAACAAATAGTCTACAGTAATATGAGAGCATGCCTTTCTTTTGCTTTTCTTTTTTTTTCTTTTCTTTTTTTTCCGGCTTGTTTTTATTACAGGAACTGCGGAGCGAGTCTTTTAACAGTTGACTGCGTCTTGACCAAACAGTGGCAAGGATTGGGTGAACTGAGCGTGATTACTGGAAATTTTGGGGATACAACTTTTGGCTGCAACCCTTTTCTGGTAGTATTGATTCTAGAGCCACCAAGGGGCGTGGCATAGGGTCAAGAGTGACAACAGATGTGAGGAGCCTTCTCTCTCCTTCCCCAGGACAAACACGGGTTCTTGCTCACTGGGTGAATGTGTGTTTCATCTATTCGCCGCATCGCGTCGGTGTCTCTGTACGTCATTGAGTTGTCAGAAAAGAAGCATCACAATCCGCAGAGAGGATTGGAAGACATAGTTGCCAACTGGTTATTTATTGCTACACAGTTTGGTTCGTGTCGTGTCAGTTCCTGTCTTTCTTAACAAGAAAAAGAAGGAAAAGAGGTTATGAATTCGTAGTTAAACAGATTTTGATGTAAGTTTTCGGGTTTCGTACAAGACGTTCTCATGTGTATCCTAAAGGAAAACACAAAACGATAAACGGATACAAATAAAGGTATACATGAAGAAATAATAAAAAAAACAAAAACAGAAAAGGCTTTTACGTACAACAAATGATGGATGCTCCAACTGCAAGGAGTCCTAACTGCCAATTTAACTTCACAAAATTAATGTTGTGCCAATTGCGGATAACGAGGATATAAAAAAGGATTATATGGTATTTGAAAAAAAATATCTGTACACTTTTAAACACGCACTAAAACGTAAAAGTAATAGCAAAATTTAAAAGAAATTAAACTTCTTTCAAAAATACACTAAAAAGTAAAAAGAAAAAAACTTTGGACAGAAGTTAAAGAAACGATATTTTAAAACACAGACTGTGCAGTACTAATTTTACGCTGACTTCACAAGAAAATTAAGACAACGTATACGCTCACGTAATGTCCGCACCCGAACTTTAGATGTATTTTTTAAAAGTGACTCGCATAATGTCCCCACTCTAAAAATCACAGATTTCCTCTACTTGATAATATAAGTTACCGGTGTGTCTGTACTTTTTATTTTTATTAGCGTTTCCTTACGTTGTGTTCCAAGTGTCCTTCAGTCATAAAATCGGCACCAGCAATCCACTTAACACACCGCAGATAAGAACAAAAAGTACTCCAAACAGGTTTCCCCTACACCCGCTTCTCTGATTTCGAGGAAATATCCACTTTCATGGGCGGGCATTGCCCCCCCCCCCCCAGTCATTTCAGAATAACTTAAATGTTTCATTCTAAACAATAGCTTTTAAAGTAATTGCCCCCGCCCCAGGATCTCTCTCCTAAATCCGCCCATGATGACATCCACTTGATTTTTGTTCAGTTAATTACCGTATTACTTAGGAGGTTCGAAGTGTAATTTATATCGACAATCAGTGATGGGAAAATGCTCTGTTTCTTGAACGATCCGCGTAAAGTCCGTACCTATATTTTGGCGTCCCAATTTTATTTTAAAATGTGCGGCCATTACGCGAGCTTATATGGTACTTGAACTTAATAAATACACATTTGCCGTCGCAAAAGCACCTGTTAGTGTTGAGCTGAACTACGTAAAGCATAAAGAAGATTGCCAAACGATTGGAGGGGAGCTGACGGCTTACACCCAAACATCCAGCTGTCAAAAATTCAGACGAGTTTTGTACATTCATAAGGTATCTAGCAAACCCCTTTATTTTTTATTCTAGAACTAAAGTACAATAGGAAGGGCGAAGATATAAATGGTAATTAATGATTGAGGTCTGACGTACGGTGAGTACCTCTTCCGTGGACACGGGCGCCCCCCCCCCCCCCACTGTTGACTTAGGGGCGGCTTTTCAAAAATGCTCCAGCTTGGTGATGTTATGTGATGTTACTGTAATTAGTTATTTGGGAAGAAATTTATAGATTGACCAGAATCCAAGCATAAGATACACAGGCAGTCGCCAAGGGCGCCGATATTTTGGGTGGGCGCCACAAAAGTCAAAGACCTTAAGAACTCCGATTTCCCACCTACGGGAAGCCAAGATAGACCAAAACTTCACGAGCGGTGATGTTCCAACCAGGGGGCGCCACGAGATTCCAGGAGAGAAACTTCAGGTGAATTGTGTACCTCGGCGATTCTTCTATGAAGAAAAACACCCGTAACTTTTACATGAAATTCTCTTCAATTGCGTTTACGAATGCTGGAGCATATTCTCTACTATCTTTACAGATTTTTGATCCTTATTGTAAACATAGGCAAATTACACTTACATATAACTCCTCAAGAAGAGTGGAAACTGAATACCCAATATCATTTAATTTGAAATTAAAGAACAATCTTACTTGCTTTCTTGTGTTTCTGAAATGAAGTTCTTTGTTACCTTCTTCAAACTACATGATGAAACACACCTAATTCCTTCATTTATGCTTAAAATATCTAATTAAAAATTGGATAATTAACATTAGTTCTTATGGACCATTGCAATGTTTTTTACTCTTCATCATGGTGTCACTTCTTTCCCTTAAATCTTAGCTTGTTACTATGTTCATGGCTTTCCCATACCTTGCGCTCTTGCGACAGTGCGCTCCGCAGTGTAACATTGAAACAATCTGCTTTTCCTGGAGACTTTGACCTTTAGCTTCTGTTCACTTATTTAGTCAAAGAGTTGCAAGATCATTACTATGTTCGCGAAATAGAAGCTCTAAGGCTCTGAAAATCGAAAACATACAAAGGAACGGGAAGAAGCAACTAGGCGAAATACTACAGATATTAGGAAGTTTTTCAAAGGACGTATTAAAGACAGCAAATAAAACTACACACACTGTATAATATACAATATGTAATCGCATTTGTAACTTATAAATATATGATCTCCAAACTAAGTAATATTATAAATTGTTTGCTAAACTGATCTCCCGCGCGTGGGTATATTATCCAATTGTAATGAAACTTAAGATTGCTAAACACGAAATCACATCACAACAAGTGATTCCATAAACTTGAAATGCTAATGCTCTTTATTCTTT
>JAGDQP010014835.1:0-29699 GCA_022664845.1 Lepisma saccharinum | reverse complement strand
CAAAAGAAGAGCTAAAAAGTAAGAAAATGTAAAACATTTGTTTTACCAGAACAAGACTAAAATGAATTTTGGTTTGAAATGATGCGAATACCGTTGTGTATTTCAATTCTTATCCTAACACTAAGTTCCAGGGGTGGGTACCGCAGATGGGCGCATAGAAAGTACAGGTTATTTGTATGTGACTGAACTCACACTGACGTACGGATTACATTTTACTATGTGAATGCTGTTCCCGCTCATAAACATTACGTTAGGTTAGGTTAAATTAGCTACATTAGAATACGTACAAGACCACTTCTTACGATTTTATTATAACAAGGGAGTGGGGCGAATCTGGCCCTGCAGGGCTCTAATCTACATCCGTGAATATAAGTACATGTTATTTTTTAATTTAGAGTACAAGGGTCATTTTAGAAGGGTAAATCTACGTCCGGCAATGGCAAAGGAATTAGAAGAAAAACAAGCAACAAGAAAGGAGTTTGAGGAAGGGGAAGGAGCGGTGAAAGAGTTCGAAGAGAACAAAATTATGTGGAATGGAGAGGAATGGAAAACACCAATGGAGCAGGAAGCGGTACGAGAAGAGGAAACGATAACAAAAAAACTGGGGATGAAGGAAGACGAAAAAGAGTCAATGTCAAGCGAACCGGCGAAGGAAACTCAGCTAGTACGAACACAGATTCACGAAACTTGCCTAGTGAAGATAGTGGGATTCATTCAGACCATGTGGTTATAAACTCAAGATTTACTCAATTTCAAGACATAGTACCTGTTCCACCAGCAGCAATTGAAGTAGAATTTACGTATTTTGTCAACCAAGGTCCAAATCAGCATAAAGATCCTTATCCCAAGAGTGGATCTTCCACTGGAGGAAGACAAAGATCGTTTAATGAAGGGTGGTATTTAAAATTTCCGTGGCTGAAATACAACCACAAGTCAAATAGTATGTTCTGCTTTATATGTAGGTATTTTGGGGCTAATATTCCCTTTTCGACTGGATCAATACACTCTGCTTTCACCTCAACAGACTGCAGTCATTGACGGAAAGCTATTAAGACGCTGAAAGTTCATAATAATAGTGAACATCATAAGCAAGCACATATCAAATACTCCAATCTCTTGAAAGGACGATGTATTAATGCTGTTCTGTGTGAAGCCCGTCAGAAGAAGCTAAAACTCAAGGAAGAACGACTGAGAAACCGTCAAATAATGGAGCGTTTAGTGCGACTTGTGCAACTATTGGGAATAGCTGGGGCATCACTACGGAGACATGATGAAAGTGAAGATGTTCGGTACCGTGGCTTTTATAAGGAGAGACACAACTTATTAGCTGATTTGGACCCTCTTCTAGGCTGTCATATAAAAAGTGTAGGTAAAAATATGACGTATACCTCAAAATCCATTCAGAACGCTATTATTTCGGCCATTCACGATGTTATGTTAAGTAACATAAAGAAAAAAGTGGATGCAGTCAAATACGTTTCTATTATTATGGATGAGACGACGGACTGCTCGAGGCATGAGCAGGCAGAACTTCTCATTCGTTGATGTGATGACATGCTTCAAGTTCACGAAACACTTCTTAGCATTCAAAGAGTATTATCCACAAAATTCTTACATCTCGCTGATATTGTGAAGAAAGGTCTGGAGTTGATTGGTCTTCCGCTTCATGAAGTTCTTTCACAATGCTATTTATTTATTGAACACGACAGGCTGGATACCTAGTTCTGGTGTTCAACATACATGTCATATTCTATACACACACACACACATTTATATATTTGGAGATTCATAGTGATAAATTCTATCAAAACAATTCATTACCTTATATACGAATGAAAGTGACTTATTTTTATATTAAATATATTTACAGGTATATCAGGACACGTTTTAAGAATACAATTATATAAAGAGCACATTCTCCTAATAGGCGATATATCTAATACATACGTTCTTTGGGCCGGGAGATGGAAAACTGCATCACGAATTCGAGTAATTCTGTGCGGAATATGCAACCCTATTTCCGACAATAAGCTTTCCTAGTAAATATTGCTATGTAGTAGTCTACGTAGGAAAGATAATAGAAAATTAACTCTTCTGTTTTCCAGAGATTGTAATGTGTATTTGTTTGCTAGGTCCAAGTACTTTTCGAACTTAGGATTTAAAGAAAAATGTTCAACATTTGAGTCGTCCGTTTGAAAGCCAACTATCTGCAGTTTCTGTTGATTTTGCAAACGTTTGACTCATTTATACATTACAGAGTTAATGAAGTATGGTATATAGACTTATCCTTAGGTTTCATATTACTAGAAAATTTGTATTTCTCTTCCTACTTAGGGTTTTGATTATTTTTTAAAATTCATAAATTACATTAATTTGAAGCCTGTTAGCTAGTGATATTAAGCGCTATTAAACCTTTCAATATCGGATGTTTTTGAATGAAGAGACAAAAATTAATTATGTGAATGGTAATGACCTAGGTGCAAGTAGAATTTGAATTTATAGGTTAACCCTGTACTGCAGTTTTTACTATTGGTCTATGAAGAATACAAACAAGAACGTTGACTAGTTTAGTAGTTTTGTCTTTAGAAGGATTGTTCTATCGCTTCAACTTTGCAAAATATATAAATTTTATGCACAGTTGTAGTGATTTACACAAATATCAAACTGTAAAACACTGGCAAAGAAAACTAAGTAGAGATGGGGGAAAGGGGCACAAGGTGACTCAGGGGAGCTACATGAAGAGTTCCCCCCTCGTTCGAAAATCCTGGAGCCGCCAGTGCTCGCGGAGCAAGCAGTAGAGAGTGCTAAAAGTCTGCGGTTCGAGTGCTGGTCATGAAATTCAGTTTCTACTTTCTCTGTAGTACATACGCAAACATTTTGTTTCAAAATATAGTTTTGACATGTTAAATAAATGCTATCGTTCTTAAGCTTTTTTGTTTTTCATTCGCATTCCTCTTTCGGCTTCATGTAATTCCTTATTTAAAATCTGCTGATTTACATAGTACAGCTGTATGTTCACATAAAGAACAAAAACAGTATAATGCAAATAAATAAACGGTTGCATTACACTTACAAAATCAATAATAATAATATTAGTAATTCCGCATGTGTATTCAACTGTTATTCCCCTATAGGTGACGAGTGACATGAAAAATCAGTTAATAGGTCATGATTGTAGGATATATCCTTACAGGCTGAGCAACCCACACCACAATGTAGTTTGCCGGATTGACTGCCTCCAAGTGGGCAAATTTGGCATAACTATCAATTCATCAGCAACATCAACATGCACGGCAGTGCATGCAGCCAAGTTCTCCGCGTCACAAAACGTCAGCACTGCCAGAAGCATGTTATACAGAAAAAGAGTTTTTGGCGAAATCGGCGATTTCGAGGTCCCGTAAGAAAAAAGATGTTAAAGATAGGAATATGAGCTGTCAAAGTTAAGGAGATATAGCAACCATGTGCAGGTATGCAAAACTTCATATTCGTAGCTTGAAGCATTTTCGAGTTGTGGACCAAAAAATTGCGTATTTTAGGCTTACTGATTCCTACACTCACATTCACTCACTCATATTGTTTAGGGTGTTCGAGATAAGCTAGAAACATGAATTTTGGCATGAAGGTGGAGGATAATAAATAGGTAAAGGAAAAAAGATTCCATCATTTTGAAAAGTCGCCATTTTATATTCATAATGGCCGCCAAACGTAAAATTTCAAAGAATACACAGCCTAAATGGCTAAAGCTAGAAAGTCGAAATTTGGTATGAAGGTACATCATCTTTAGTAGGTTACGGAAATATTACAAAATCTTGAAAAAGTTGTTACCCTCGATCAAAAATGGCCCCAAAATGAAATTTTCATAGGATACACAGTCTAAACGACTGGAGCTAGAAAAACGAAATATAGTATGACGGTACATATCATTAGTAGGTAAGGAAAATATTACAAAATGTCTCCACAGACACAATCTTGGAACCAAAATGGCGAACCTCATAATCCATTTTCCATATCGTTTGACCTAGAGATACGACATTTGGCAAAAATGTGTATTATCAAGAGTAGTTTAGAAAAATATTATAACATTTTGAAAAAAGTCGCTATCTTGGGTTCAAAATGGCTGCCCAAAAAACATTTTCCACACCGTTCGAGATAAAGAAATGCAGTTTGTTATGGAGGTGTACTACCATCACGATTAGGTCACGACAATATAAGATAATTTTAAAAATGTCTTCATCTTTAATCCAAAATGGCCGCCCAAAACCTATTTTCCAAATCACTGAAGCTAGAGAAACGAAATTTTGTTTGAAGGTGTACCATCACGAGTAGGTTACCATAAATGGGGCAAACCACGAGGGTATGGGGAATATCTGCACCATGGTGGACACAGTCCCCACTTTCAAACATGCACAGAGGCTAGCGACCTGCACGGGCCGGGCTAGGCTCGAGGCCCGTAGCCTGGCCAGGCTTGGGCGGGCCAGCTCCGCTATTTCTTTGGGTCGGGCCGGGCCGGACAAACAATGCAATATTTACATTTCGTGTTGCTTAGCGGCTCCACTTTCGTATAAAGGATTAGTTGTTCATCGGGGCGTTGACCCCAGTCGCCAGTCACACGAGTGACTGCATGCCCTTCCCTCAATAAATAACAAAAGACAGTATGCGTATTGAAGCTTCCTCTGATCGTCCGTATCAATACCAGAATATGGTCAATCCAACCAGTGGATCCCAGGGGCTGACCAGTCAGACTTGTCGTCTTGATGTAAAAATGAAAGGAAACCGCACTCTTTGTTCTTCTCTCCACTTCAGCGACCCGCAGGAAGAAATGCTGGATGAAGTCAGGGCTGCAGTCTAATACGGTGTTAAATACCGTACAAATGTAGGTCTTACGGGTGGGGTCAAATTTCTGATACTTTGTTTTGTAAATAAAAGTTATACTTTGACTAGCTACGTCTTTTCTGAATTTAAGAAACCTGCGACTACAAGTAATCCTACTGTTCAAAGCGAAAAGATTATTTTGATCTTTTGTGTTAGAAATAAATTGAAACGGCAATCCTGTAGAATGAAATTAAAATGACTAGCAAATCTAAGCGCATCACATTGTTCAAACACTTACATAGGCTTGTAGGCATTATATTATATTATTATTATACCAGATACACATTTATTGGGGCTCGAGCCCAAACTTTTATCTGACCGGGCCGAATTTTTAAAACTTATCCGGCCGGGCTCGGGCCAAAAACTTTCTAAAGCTCTCCGAGCCCGAGCTGGGCCGGGCCTAGGTACATTCGGGCTGGATTGGACTTGGGCTGAAAATTTCGGCCCGTGCAGGTCTCTAACAGAGGTGTCTTTATCGCTGCATTGGTCAACTGCCGTGTTGTCATCCGTCAATCTTCGACTTTTGGACAGTTTGTATCTGCTTCTTCCTTATCGTTGCGCTCTTCTTTTTTCCCTTCGTGAGCTTGAGAAAAATATCAGTTTAATCCAGTATCTGCTATTTTTCAAAGGACTTGTAGTAGTGATAACAATTTAACCGAAGTAGCAGTGAAATAAAAATGCTGCGATGTTATTATTTTTCTTTTTCATCCATCTCTATCGTACACTAGAGGATGGCATGCAAATAATTAGTGACGGCTGAAGTGAAACAAAATTCTGGGTACAAAATTAAAAATTTACCCTCTTCACATGATTAACGTTAAACTTGAATTTGAAGTTTAAGGCCTTTTGACATCTTTGGCTAAGGCCGGAATGAGTTAGGTTGACGATGAGAAAGGTAAGTACCATCCCGGGATTTCTCCTGGAGAAACTCAGGGAAACCCTGGCAAACCTCGGTGGTGATAGTTGGCAGTGGGATTATTAAAATTAAAAGTCTTACATATATTTCTGATGATATGCTAAACCATTATGAACAACATTAGAATATGAAAAAATAAGGACCAGTGGTGTGATAGAGTTCTGTTGAGTTACACAACATGTTACTTCTGACTTGGAGTTAGGGACAGTCAAGGATTCTGCCAACATTTTCAGTTAGGAGGGAGTAAAGTCAAAATTTGAGACGTAAGTGGAGTTTTGCACGGTTTCAACCAAGTTTTGACCATAAAAAAATTTAAGTTACGGGGGTTGCACTTGAGAATTTGGGGGTGACACTCCCACAGCGGAGAACTGGTAGAATCACTGGGGTCAGTTAACTTAGCGTGGAACCAGCACGTGATAAAGAATGTATTAAAAAATTGGTCGCGTTTATAGAAAGATTTTGAAAGGAAAATATTTGTCCTTTCAAATATGCGTAGAGAAACGGTGGTTCCAATCAAGATGGCAAAGAAAAACTACAACCGACATGAATATGCAATTTATCTGGTGCAATATCGAATACTTCTTTCAATGCTTCTGAAGTACATCCTATACATTTGTCTCAGTTTAGTTATATATTGAGGTACGGAAAAACCTAGATCAATTAAACGGAAGAGCATTGATTGCATCTGAGAAAAATGTGATGCACGAGTGCCCTCTAGTCTGAAATTAATATTCATGATCGATTATTATTGAAACGTTACCATGGCATGGTTACTTATATCGAGCAAAACTCGTACAAATATTAATATTTTTTCCCTTCACTTATTTGTTTATTTCCGAAGTAACACAACTGAACTTCAGTGACCTCTGAATTATTAATCTTCACGTTATGGTTGGCATCAGTTGGAACAAGTGGGAGTTGCTGCAAACTTACCGTGCTACGACAGTAACATTAATTTTGTTTGCCTCCTGCTTGTGTGATTCAAAAAATATTTTCCTGCCTACTTGTTCGGATAATTATAGGGGTTTTATACGGTTCTGAAGACAAAGACACGATTCACTCACATTCTTTGTGCTGTTCAGAATAGCTGAAATATTTTCAATGTTATTAACGGAACGGTTACAAGATAACTTATATTTTAGGATCATAAGTAGATCTCTGACGGAGGGTAAAATAGTAGTGATGTCACAATGTGCGATAGCGATTGGAAGAAATGAATGAACAATTTATATCTTCTGATTGGAACAACTTTCTATTCCTAGAAAGACGAGCAATGGACTTTTTTAAGTGTGACATGAGAAGTTGTTTGTGTCACAGATATCAAAGCTTCTCTGTGTAAATAAACAGTAATGGCTAATAGGATCCCTGAAATTGGCCCTACTCAGTGTTTTGGTCATACTCAAGACGTTTTAAAAAAGAAATTAAGATTGAAAATAATTTGCCAAAACTGATATTGTTCCCGACACCTTTCTTATTGTTTCTTTAATTACTTCTACACATCATCTTTTTTGTTGGTCGTAGTTGAGGTGACAATTTCAAGAAGGCTTCGTTAAGTTGCAAATTTAACCCATCAAAATCTAAGCACATAAGCAAAAGACTATACTTTGATTTCCCTCCAGTTCTATATTGCTATAATGTAATTATGGTAGGGTTTTCCTTCTTTAACAACTAAAGGGATGTTTATGGACCCCTTAGGATGTATCATTATGTAGACCCTAAATACGAGTGATTGTTACTGGGAAGGAGTAATGACTGGTATGCCATTTCCTCGCACTGCCCATTTAATTGGTATGGGGTAAATACTAAGTAGCAACTAAAAAAATAGGATTTTCTGATTTCTAACATAGCCATTCTAATCTTTAAAATACAAAAATACGATGACTACCATTTTCCCATAGCACGTGGCTTCAGATGAAGTAATATTTGGCAGTGGGTCCAACTACTAATTTCAGCAGTGCCAATAACTGGTACGTCTTCAGGTCTCAAAAACGTATAGTGAACGTAAGAGCCAATAACTGGACATAAAGGAGACCAAGTACTGGTAAGAGATAGGTCATTTTACTATTTTGAAGAAAAAATATTAATAAAAAAATACATGTTCTGCACTTTTTTTGTTTTACTGTACAATTAATTTCTGAAAGGTTCTAACAAGTAATTCTATTGATGTTTCAGACCGCTTTTATGACCAAAGTTGGTAAAGGAGGGTACATCAGGAAACCACCAGAAAACATGATGAAAAGTGTTTTCATCCATAAAGACGGGCGCAGTGGCCAAACGATTGATTAGTACTTATTGTGTGATCTAAGTCGGAAAACACACGTTTATTTGCAAAATGCTTGAAATAATGGAAAACAAATACACATGAATAGATGCCGGGTGTCTCGCGTTTATCAAACAGGCTAAAATTCGAAGCTTGTTTCCTTTTCTTTCTCTTCGTCTTTCCCTCCCTCCTTCTGCTTAAAATCTCGAGGTATTCGAGCGAGGGCTTCAACCATATGATTTATAGCACGGTTCAAATTTTCAAATTTCGAAGTAGACTCAAAATTTCGAAGCAGATGACCTTGACGTTTAGATTCGGGGCGTGTTGGGTTTCACGATTCCCAGTCGAGTTCTCATTAGTACTCAGGACCAGTTTCGAATTTGAGCAGCTGGCGGCATTACATCACAAAGTTTTAATTTCCTGTGGGAGGCTTGGGGTGAAGTCGTTCCTCCACTAGGATATCCTCTACTGTTTAATTATACTTTTTTTTTCTTTAATTTTTGTTCCATGGTAACTTTTTTTGCTTCGTCTTCAAATGATAAACGGGGAAGCGGAAGAAATATACCTTCTTTATATGTAGGAAATATTTTAGTAAAAATATCACTTCACACTAGCTAAATTTGGTCACCGGATTGCTGGTGTGGGTTGGTTTCAGGAAGGGCATCCGGCCGTAAAACATCTGCCAAAAACAAAACCTGTGGAATACGCTGAGCCCATCTCTCACATGGGATAATCAGCGGAGACAAAACAAACAGTGTGGGATATTTCAAAAACTTCGAACTACGTTATACCTAAGCACTGTGACCCAAGTGCTAACACCGTGTACTTTGAATTGGTAATGTGTAGGTTCGAGTCCAGTTTCTACCCATCCTCCCTAAGGTTTCACAGGGTTTTCAATGCCCTGACTAATAACTTCCTCAACGTCTTCCAAATCCATGCTATCCTGAGATGCCTAAGGGCTGTAAATCAATACAAATTCAAATGAGTGTCAAGTATAGGGTAATCATAAATAAGGGGCTTACATGAAGTATGATATTGTAATAATAATAAACAAATAATAGCACAGAGATAATTGCTTATTTAAATCGTGACGGTGAGAGGAAATAAGTAATGAAAATATAAGCTTCTATCAGCTAAAATATAGGCTGCATAGGTAAAAGTGGTAACATTTCCTATATTCCGGAAATTGGTAATAAAAAAGGAAGAAGAAAGAAAAGATAGCGCATTGACCTAGCATCCATTCATATGCATTTGTTTTCCATTATTTCAAGCATTCTACAAATAAACATATGTTTTCCGACTTACATCGCACTATGAGTACTCACTCTTATAAATTAAACTTTTGGCCTCTTCGCCCTTCTTTATGGACGAAAGCATTTTTAATCATGTTTTCTGGTGGTTTCCTGATGTGCCCTACTCCTCTATCAAGTTTGATCGACAAAATAGTTTGAAGCATGGATGTGTATTTGTTAGAGTTAAGTTAAATCACTTAGAATATATACGAGGGTTGTACATTTTCAATATTGACCGAGTTTGCGATAGAAGAAGAAGAAGAAGAAAGATTCCGATTATTGTGCTAGTATCCTACTGTGCTATACCGTATAGGCTAGAGATGCTGTTCATGGCACACTAACTATTTTTATTATTACAAAAAAAACCTTAACAATGTTAATTTTGGGAGTGTGCACTCAACTCAACTTACCTAAAAATTATTGTAACGTTTCGATTTAAAAAACAAAACAAAAAAAAACATTAAATTCACGGTAAACATTAGATCACTCTTTTTTAAATTGAAGAGGGCTGTTGTGGACGGAATACTTATTTGTAAGGGATGTGGTAAACTCCTATGGACTACTACCAATAATAATAATATCACACATTGTGTAGCGATGCACATAGATTGGTCACAGCGAAAATGATGCATAATGCATTTTCCCCTGGCTTCATCAGCAACAGATGATTCTCTTGTGGTTTGATGTAAACTGCAATCATATAATAAATCATTCTTGTCCTTAGAACTCGATTGCACATTCGTATTATACCCAATAATGGAGAAAAAGTTATATTTGCACTATGCAGAGGACGTAGAAGAACACATCATACAGAATTATCCCCATGTGAAGTGAAGCTGATTTATATTAATGTCCTTGTTCAGCAGAGGAAGAAGCTATGGCACAAAGCAAATATAACGTTATTGATTTGAAAGTTATTTCGCAGGAAATCGAATCTAAATCTATTGGCTGATGTGGTGTGGTCAATAAATTCTCAGACCGGTGCTATAAAAATATTAATTCGCATTCCCCTTCATACCAGCATTTGATCCCAACGATGTGAAAATTGGATTGATCGAACTAAACAAAAAAGGTTTAGGAAAAGAGGCACTTACATTAAGGTTAAGTTAAAGCAACCATCTCCAACAAAAGATGGCAGCATTACCTCCGTACGGATATGTCTAATGTATTTTTATCGTTGCAAGAAATTTCAATAGCTGCTCCTACAAATTCAAGCCTGGAGAGTTCTAAGTTTATAAATTCAAGAGTTCGATCAATGCTGATTTTTTTTTATCATTTTCATTTTTCTTCATTGTTGAAATCGCTTGATTGTTGTTGTGAATATTAAAACTTATAACAATGGCACTTTTTAAACGATGAACATAAAGAAAATTAAAAAAACGGCATTGATCGAATTCTTGAATTGGTTATGAACTTCCTTCCCTGAAAGTTAGAACTCTCTAGGCTTGAATCTGTAGGAGCAGCATTGAAATTTCGTGCAACGATAAAAATACATTAGACATATACGGAGGTAGTGCTGCCATCCGTTGGCGATTGTTGCTTTACCTTAACCTGAAGAGGCCTTGGGAGTAACGCTCACATTTTATTTTTAGATTTAAAAAAATACCGGTTAAATGAAGAACAATATTGGAATTTTCAAAAATGACCTTACTAATTCTTATTAGTACCCACCAAATGAACTTATTCAGATTTTGAAATGGTTTAATTTAAGCAAGAAACTTGAAAGTCCGTAAAGTATGACCTAATAGCTCAGGTGTTAATTTTTTTTCAAAGACAAACATTCAAACTGCAGGGTTGATATGTCTTAAACAAGTGTTTTAAACATGTTTAGAACGACTTTTGCATTTTCGATGGAGTTACCCCATTGTAATTACTTCATGACCCTTGCACTCATTTTGAATTTTATTTATAACCTTTAGACATCTAAGGCTCAGGTCCCTTGTACTCATAACTCTTTAATACTTGATGTAGTAAAATCTATGAAAAATATGAAATAACGAACAAAAAATTAAGAGCCCATAGTTAATAAAATGGAGCAGACCCTTAAAAAATATTGTGAACATCTCAGAACGAGATCTACAACACGTGCGTAAAGTGGACTCCTAACTATTCCGTCCAGTGCAAGCCAGCTGTATTTTAAACCCAAGAGCACACGTACTGGTACAGAGAACAAGCGCGGTTAACTTTACTTTTGCTTCCTCGGAAAACTAAAATTTACGGGAAAACAATTTTTCAAGTCTTGAAACGCAAAATATAACAGTTTCTGGTTAGGGAAGTGCAAAATGGGAGTGGAAAGTACGTCGGACTACTTACCAGCTTCATCCCTCAAGGCGAGCAGACGGTATATATTAAAAGTTATGTGCATCTTGTATAAAGGGAAAATCTAACCTGACTTTGCAATCTCGACAATTTATTCGTGATTTATGTAGCAAAATATATGTCTTTCATAACACAAAGTGAGATATTGTTAATTCTCAGCATGCCACCATATTTCTGTGTATTGATTAACTCGAGTACATATTTTTAAAAAATAATAATAACACAGTGGATTACCTAACATTTTTGGATTGCTGGTTGTCGCTAGGTGTTTATAGAAGTGTATGTATGAATTATTTACGAGAGTGAGTAGGAAAGAGCGGATCTATGGCTCAATACCTTACAGAAGCTGGGGTCCCAAAAGTAAATTTTAACCAGTGAGAGTGCTAATCATTGGACATGCCGGGTGCTCGGAAATTATTGTGTATTCTGTTTTTCGAATATTACTACGGTGTTCCCTTTAATCAAGATCTACACATATAATTAAAAGAATAACTTCTATGAAGAAAAGTATTATTTGTTAATATCGAGCCTCCCAGCAGAATAACATCAAACATGGTATTTCAATGATACCTCTATAGTTTTAACCCAAAGTCTTTTGCTAAAGTATTTTATTAACAAATCATATGAACATAAAGAGCATTGGCATGATTTCAGATGAGAACTATATTTATTGCCAATCTTCAATACAGTCCCTTGTCCTATCACTTCAATTATAAAACAACCGCTTTCAGTTGTCTTCAAGTAACATCCCACAATGCTCCCTTTTGATTGGTTATGTTAAGTGGAGTGTGACACAAAAGTAGAAAGCATTCTATATGAAAAGTGTTAGATAAAAGTGTGAGACTTTTTGTGACATTCCAGTTCACACAATCATTTTTGTCGAGTGTTACAATTTCTGTAATACAAAATGTTAACGTTTGATCTGGCTATTTCTTATGTGCGTCTTAATTCATCTTTATAACAGCAATTAAAGATTAAAATCCTGCACAACAACGATCATTGGTAACTAAACCAACAGAGTCGGAAGTAAATATGATGACTGTTTGTATGAGTACAGATGATAAACGTAATTACGTCCCTCTAAACAAGCAATGATAGTGTCTTTTACTGATAAATACAACAAACGTAAGTAGAAATGTTAATTATGCAATTACCACTTGTTTTTTTAATCATTCTGCAAAGGAAACCTGTGTGAGATATCGACTTGCCGAAAACGAGGTATTCATGCACCTTTACTTCAGAGAATTTCCGGGAATCCCCTACTATCTTTCAGGAATTTCTTGAACACCCATTGTACAATTCTGGAATATTCATTTTTTGATAGAGCAGGTTTGAAGTCTTTGAGGATGTCTTTGATTATGTATATTAGCGTGTTGTTACCTATATAGGTTCTTCCTTGGTTACATGTTGTACATCGTCAATTATTTTGTGTGAAAGCTGGTTGTGGTAAATACAGTTTCAAGTTATTCGATCTTTTATATACGATTAGTGGTAGGCGTTGTGGAATCTGAGTCTACCAGTTCTCTCTGTCATATTTTACCTTGATTTCTCCCAAAAATTCTGGATTTGTTTGTTTTGCTTGTTCTCATTGTTTGGGTAGTATTCTGGTGGGAAAGTAGCTCTGTTTCACATTTTGTTTTCTTTTTTACCCTTTGGTAGACTGGTTGGAAAAGTTCTTTTATTACTGTTTGTACCATTCTCTACTTGAATATTCTAGCAATAAATGCTCTTCCCATTTCTTTCAGTCTCTTAGTTTTGTTCATAATTCTTTCCAGACGTAATCCCTAACTTTTAGTCAGGGAACTTTTTACGGCAGTTGGATGTGCCGAGTCCACATGTAAAAATACATGCAAAGACGTTGCAATGCAAATATAAGATTATATTTTTTCTGTTTAATAATTTTAATGTATCATTGTGTTCTGTCGCATTGTACCTACCAGCTCTTTCTTTCTTTTATTAAAACGAAACAAAACTGATATGTACTATAAATTTAGACTGTCACTTTAATGTTTATCATCATATCAGCTTCCTTTTCATTATCACTAAACACTAATAATAAGGCCCCCAAACTTTGTAGTTTTCTATTTACATGTTGAGAAATATTTCACTTTGAAATTTACCGTTTTGAGTATATACGTTTATGGCCATCCTGCACTTGCCAACTTGATGCATTGCGTTTGCATGCTCTCCAGTTTACCTCGCGACAATGACTAATTTCACTTCGAATATTGTTCTTGAGAGCTATTTGGTTTGGTTTCTTCTTTCACTTACTTTTCCATGAGAAAATGTATTGAAAAACTCATTCACGAGATTGAGATCCAGAGACCTCGAAGGTCAAGTTTTTTTCCAATTTCAGAAAGCCATATTTTGGAACATTTCTTGAAGAAGTGCTATGAAGTGTAACTGTTTAGTTCATTTAGTCACTAGATGTACTTCAGAAGGTTATACCATGTGCAGTGTCTCGAATATCAGGACGCGACGGGTTTATGCCATAGTGCTGTCACCGCTCATAAAATTAATTTTATCTTTATCGAATATTCTTTATCGGCTTGCTATCTTCTCAATGTTATTTCTCATCCGAGAATCTCCACAGAACATGTTTCAAGCACCTCAGTTTTATATGCAGGATGCACCAGAATTCGACTTACAAACTTGGAGGAATGATAGTTGTAACCTTAGCATGCCTTCGTAGTAGAGAATTCGGAAATTCGTTAAAAAAAAAAAAAGACACGCCGTGGAAACTCAAGACACCCTAAGGGCAATATGGTCGTCGAAAAATGTCGGCCAAATACCAGGTTACCTTCAAACACAAAATACATCCTGGCTCCAATCCATTTACTTTATTAACAAAATCTCACGCCTTCTTCCAACACCTGTACACACTTACTCGAATTTCACAAACTCAGACACTGATCCAGGAATACATAATTAATTCCAAAAACCTTTCAAAGTAGTCCTGTATTAATTAAATCCGCAATATAATCCTAGTAATTTCCTTGCTAAACAATAATTCAATTATATCTAACTCGACAAAACAATAATGACATTTATTAAACACATACTTCCATCAACGAAGAAAAAAAAAACACAAACATTTTCAATTATCCCGTCAACAAGGTAGTGTTCAATTTGTAAACAACAAATTGAAGATTATCTCAATCTAGCCCACTGCTTCGGTCTACGCTTAGACAATTAAGGGGATGGGGGATTTATTCTATAACGCCAAGAATTATCAAAATTAATTTATTTTAGTCCCTTAAAAGAGGCGGGGGGGATTTCATTCCGAAACCTTATCCCTGATAATTCACTTTATTTATAGACTCCCTAACTTGATTTATCAATGCTGGCTTAACTTGAAACAGGGATTAATTAATGTCCATTTATTTTTAAAATATTTCAAGCCGCAAATCAAATTTAATTTCCAAGTCAAGAATATTTCAAGAATTATTTAGGTATTGAAGTTTACAAAGTTCAGTCGACGTCTCCAGTAATTCAAAACAAACCTTAGTTTTAATTTTTCAATCTAAGATTCAATATAATTTTCCTCACAAGCCCTAACTCACTCTGAAAAGATTATTGTTTCAATTTTAACTTAATACTCAATCTATTTGTTTATTTAAAAAGGCAATGGTTCCGTTCAATCCCGATTCCACATTCAAAAACAGCACTGAAACAATTTCATTCAAAACTCCAACAAATGGTCCATAACTGGTACAAACATGCGTGACTGCTCCACTATCAGGCCGCTATCTCTCGCTCCACAGACTCAAACATTCAACCTCAGGTTCAAACAAAATTACTCAAAATACTTTCAAGCCAAACGAACACTACATACTCACAACCCAATCCAATTTTATGACTCTCTGGATCCTCGACTTCCGCAGTTAACCTAACCCGCCTTTACTAAAACTCAACCAACCAACATTTTCAAATTCTCTGACCTAACAACCTGAATCAACTAAGAACAAAGACTAAAAACACAAGGTTCTAGGATTAATTGTAGGACTGTACCAAACCATTCCAAACGCAGAACAAACTAGCAAATTCCCTGTCAGAACTAATCTGACTTTCCGGGTTGCTGACCAACAAATTCCACACAGCTACGCAAAATACAAACCACTTTCAAAACCCTTGCCCTCTCAATAGCTATAACAAAAATAAACCACGCAATGTACAAGTGCACAATTTTTAGCAAAGTACGAGTACCAACTTAACCTAACCTGACTTCAAACATTCATTCCAAAAAAAAAATATCCTTGAATGTCATTCTGGACAACACTGCTAACACAAATTCACATTCATTCACACCACGAGTGTTTCTATCGCCAACGCCTCGACGAACTATGTAGAGTGACCTCACCGGTATTAGGCCACTAACTGAACCACTGCTTAAACAAGTTATAGTTATTAATCATTGAAATGTTATTTAACTACACGTTTTAAATGGAACCAAGCTCATGATTAATTTATTTACCGCGTTGCCGTTATAACGTCTGGACCGTTCCAGACTACGTTTTCTCCTCGCACAACTTTATTCCACAATCTGGTAAAGAATATTGTTATTAACTGATTCACTTTCCTCGTCTTAACGTAATTAATAAGTTTATAGTTGAGTTTATTCTTATTAAGTGGTGAGGGTAATTTAACTCATTCTAAACCATTATACTCAACCTCCTTCAATCGGGGACCTCGAGTTTACGGCGTTCACCAGCTTTAGCTAAAGTCTCCTCTTTCTTCTCAAACTTCTGATTTAAATTGGCTCCATATTGAATCTCCAAAATTAAACTTAAACCAAGTTATTGAAGAACACTTCCTTGTTTCTGGGATCTTAACCACATGTCACTACCTTATGGATTTAAGCGACAAATTCCACTGTCGCTCTGAAGCCGGATTTTAAAATTTTCCGTGACTTCAGCAGTGGCGCCACCATCGAGCAATGTTACAAGTCCTTTATAATAGATGCTCATAACAATTTTTAGGCCAAGATGGGAGAAGAAACTGAGTAAATACAATACATTTAGTAGCGAGAAAATACTGCTCGCTACATAGTCCATCAAAAAATCCTTAGTGGCCGGGTTAGAAATTACGTCGCGTTTCGGAGCTACAAGCCGCCGAAAGAATGGGCCTTTCTAATGCTGAAGCGTAAAGCTGAAGCAGCATGGTATCACCAAAGAGTTCAAATCTGCTCTATCCAAAACTGCAAACTGGGCAAAAAACGGATTCCTCAAAAGTAGTATGCGATTCTCATAACTTATCTGAACTAAAGGTAGGTCGAAATGAATATGAATAAGACAAATTAGCGTCTTCACTTTTAGGGTTATCGATGTGAGGGGTGAAACGTGACACTATGGTAAGCGTATAAGTGGTAAACAAATTTTGAAAGCAGTGTAATGAATCTCTAAATTGGATTTACTCTTGTAGTGGAAATGTTTGGAGGCAAAATCCTCGATAACTTCGTAGAGTCTTCCCTCATTTTACTCACTAGGTTCTATTTTTATTTTGTTACTAAAGGTTCTCTCTCACGATTTGGACAAACTCTCTGCCAACTATAGGGTATAAATACAGTTTCCAAATGTCAAGTGTTTTTCAACGGTAACATTTCCCATGAGCAAAATGCCTTCACATACTGGCAGGCCGACATCTGAATTTATGCCGGCTGCTGTAAAACAGCTGGATGGCCTGTGACGTCCACCAAATCGGCATTTGAGCGGCAAAAATATGTCGATCCAATGTATGGATTTAAGGTAGATGCCCACGCGGCGGATGTTGAAAGTGGGCCACCGCTGGCTAAGATACGATGTTCAACTAGAAGGCATCATGGTGTCGTGCAGCAGGTGGCCCACTCGACTACTACACACCTCTCATTTGCCAACGCACACCCTAACCTCGAAACTAATGTCACCTTTCAGTAAGGTTATCAATTACCCTACGAGATGGGCTGGGAGAGAAAAATCAACAAAGTGGCCATCATTGATCTAACGCAATATCCAATCAGTCATCGCTGTATCGAGCTCAAGCTTTATATGCACGCCTTTACTTCAGAAATAGTCTCCGTAACATAAAAACGGCGTCATTTTTAGGGTTGGAAAATGAGAAAATCCCTTGCACCCCGTGTGTTTTTCCCTGGTGCCTCTTACCTGTTTTCCTTCGGGAGGGATCAGTGTACTTGTGTTCAATACCCCAATAGGTGCTTGGCCTGAGCCTAAGATGCCTAAGGGCCTTAGAATAAATTCCAATTCCAATAGATGTTGATAAGCTTGGGCATTAACTTCCCCCTACAACGTTCGATGACAAATAATACCTTGCATAAAAGGAATAGTAAAATATTACTTATATTAGTCATTCGGAAGATGCCTCCATAGCGTGGTAGGTAGAATAATGAGCTACAAATCGGAAGGTTGCAGGTTCGAATCCCGCAGCAGACAGTTGGAAAACTTTGCAAGCTAATACAAATTTAATCATGAATATACTGGACCAAGTTGAACTAAATGTTTTCCAATGTACCGCAACCATTGTCAGTAACCCTCCGTCAAGATGGTCTATTTTGACCAATTGAGAAAGGCGCTGTTTTATTTGGGGATTCGGTGGGTGGATATTAGGGACTTGGCGATTTGCCGTTGGCCCACCGTAGTTCGCAGAACATTGTTTTGTGTGCAATGCGCCTGCGTCTTATGCCGTCCTCGGCGCGGATTATGTTACCAAAGGTCCGATGTTGGCCCACCAACAGTTTGTGTATCGGTTTGACTCCCGTCTTTCTCCTAAAAACATTAGGCACCTTCAACGAGAATGCGAATTGTCAACGAGTACGCTATTAGACATAGGCTTAAGGACAAAGCGCTTCTGATTTAATGATGTTAACGAGAAAGCAATGAGAAGAAAAACATAAACACAAGAACGAAGAAAGAAAATTGTAACGACTTATTTGATTACACAGTACAAAGAACTTTTTCATTAGTTGCAAATAAGAAAGTGAAGCACTAATTTCTAAACCTCGGTCGAAGCTTCACCATTGAACTTAACTACCAATTTAGATTAACTGGATGGAGTAACAAAACACACAATAAGCTGCACAATATAAACACATATCCTCTAGTTTAAACGTTTCTCAATCAAAATTGTTTAAAGACGGTAATCCCGTCGTATTTTGTAACATATTCACTGTAGATTTAAGTGAAGTTTTGCATCTGTGAGTTGGCAACCATGGTAGCAAAAGAGAATTTCACCAATGAATCTCTTTCCCCATTACTTTCTCCCTCTCTTCTTTACTTCCCCTCTTCCAACTCTCTCTCTCCTCCTCCTCCTTTTCACTCACACACAGTCTCTCAGCTCAGCCAGAGCTAAACGAGTTGCGCGTCAGTTGCCCTTTTCCCAGCGAAGTGAATTAATTCAACAAGTCCCGACACCTAAATAACAGTGAGCAGTTATTCTAATGAATAAGAAAGATACGTTTTCTTATTCCTAAAGTAAACAAACGAATGTATGTATTTAGAAATAAACAATTTGAGTTAATTGTCAATAAAGCGAGTTAGTGATCTCAAATAAAATGCAATAAACTGTGTTGTTAATAATTTATATTTCTTTTGTTTTGGATGTAAATTACGGGAATAATTTTCGTTTTGGGGCACGTGACATTTTTCAGTTCATTCAGAACTAAAATATTTACCGGAATGACAAAACACATCAAACAGTAGCGGTTGGTGATAAAGTTGCAGTCTTGCAAAACAACCACATGCTGAACAATCTTCTTTTTTTATATATACAAACCGCAAAACAATAGTTTCAAATACTCTCAAGTACAGAATAAACATATTATTACAGCTCTACATTCAAAAGAGCCTTAGTTTTCTTTTAGAATTTTAAACAAGTACTTCTCAAGATGGAAGAGTCACCTAGTTGTCGTAACAGAAACAAGACAACCACGTTAACAATGTGCTTAGTATTCATAGATCTCATAAAAGGTAGACTTAGCAAGCTTAACCATTTCTGTCTGCACTAAACCTAATGGTTTTTTAGTACACGAGCACGTGATTTTTAATTCATCCGCTAGGTAGCTCTGGCATAGATCTCATATTCTATTATGAGGTCAATGCCAGAACTACCTAGAGGATGAATTTAAAATCACGTGCTCGTGTACAAAAACCCGTTAGTTTTAGCGCAGACAGAAATGGGGAAGGGTGCTATTATGGGGTCTATGGTATTACTTCGTGGTGTTCCCACTTAAAGTTTCTATTTCATTCATTAACAAACCTTGTTGTCGCATATTCCCTGCCACTGTTACTATTTGATTCGATGTATTCATCAGAAGCTTCCTCCAAGCGATGGTAAAGAACTTAGTACCTTTCCAGTCGACAGGAGGCAAGAAATACGCGTTGGCATCAAGGATGTTAATCGAGGATTTGCTTGTAGCTATCTCATGCTAGGCGAAAGAGTGAAGCCAAGAAACAAATGAGCATCGACCCAGGTGACACAGCTCATTGGTCAGCAGACAACTACAGAGCTTGTTGCCATCTTTGTTAGCCGAGAGCAACGTTATTGATTGGAGTAAGTGGGCTAACTGGGTGGGACTAAGCTTTGATGTTTGGCTTCATGTTCTTGGCGAAATCTCATGTCCTCTATTAGGGCATTCTTGGTTGGCATGGAATGGCATTTGTCACTGTTCTGTGACGTCAGACAGCTACGGGAATATCCCGTGAAAAACTTCTACTAGTTTTGTGACAAGCTATTTCATGTTATTGTTTTGTCAGTTTATCCCACATTTTTGGTCAAGATACACAATGGAAAGGATGTAACACTTGTGGATTTAATACTTGATAGATTAATTTAGTAAATCAACTAACTAAACTTGCTTTCTCATGTAAGTTTATTGAAATCCATGAAGAAATATATCCGAGCAATACTAACAAAGCTTTCTTCTTAGAACGTATGGGCCCAGCAGCCGTAGCTCAGTGATAGAGCGTTTGCTAAGCATTCGGGAGGCCATGGGTTCAATCCCAGCGGCCAACCATCCTGACTGAGGTTTTGCCAGGGTTTCCCTCACTCACACCAGGAAAAAAGCCGGGATGATATTCTCATATTACGCCCTGGCTGACACCTTCGCTCATTCTTCCCCCTCTATTCCGGCGTAAGCCTTAGATGCCTAACGGCCATAAATAAAAGTTAGAAATTAGAATGTATGGTAAGATATTTTTTCTCGTTTCTTCGATTAATTAGGACTAAAAGTCAATAAATAATACCACAGAAAGATTCCGAAATACTATCAACATGCACAGCAGTGCATGAGCCAAGTTCTTCACGTCAGAAAACGTCAGCACTGCCAGAAGCATGTTATACAGGAACAAGAGTTTATGGCAAAATCGACGATTTGGGGGCCCCGTAAGAAAAAAGATGTTAAAGATAGGAATATGAGCTTTTGCCGTTAATGAGATATGGTAAATATGTGCAGATGTACAAAATTTCATATACGTATCTCAAACTATGTTCTAGTTGTGGACCCCTGAAATTGCACATTTTAGGCTAACTGACTGACTCACTCACTGACTCACTCACTCATCATATTGTTTAAGGTGTTTGGAGTAAGCTAGAAACATGAAATTTGGTATGAAGGTAGAGGATGATAAGTAGATAAAGGAAAAAATTCCGACATTTTGAAAAGGTCGCCATCTTGGATTCAAAATGGCCGCCAAACCTAAAATTTCAAAGAATACACAGCCTAAACGACTAAAGCTAGAACAGTGAAATTTGGTACGAAACTACATCATTAATAGCAAATTAAGAAAACTTTTTAAAAATTTGAAAAGTCGCCATCTTGGATTCAAAATGGCCGCCAACTCTAAAATTTTAAAGAAAACACAGCCTAAACGACTGGCGCTAGAATAACGAAATTTAGTTTGACAGTACAATAGTATTAGTAGATTATGAAAATATTACAAAATATCTGTAAAGACGCCATCTTGGATCCAAAATGGCGGACGTCATAAATCCATTTTCCACACTGCTTGAGCCAGAGATACGAAATTTGGCATAATGATGTATTATCAAAAGTAGTTTAGGAAAACATAACAACGTTTTAAAAAAGTCAACATCTTTGATTCAAAATGGCAGCTGAAATACCATTTTTCACATCGTTCAAGATAGAGAAATGAAATTTGGTATGACAGTGTATCATCACGAGTATGTCACGAAAATATAAGAAAACGTTAAAAATGTGTCCATCTTTTATCCAAAATTCCCTCCTAAGCCCCACTTTATAACGACTGAAGCTAGAGAAACGAAATTTGGTATGAAGGTGTACCATTACGAGTAGGTTATAATAAATTCGGCTCGTCTTCTCTACTAGGGTGCAGTTCCCAGCGGAAGCCTGATTGCGATAAAGGGGTGCGCCCCAGCGAGCCCATCTTGGAATTCTGGGGGCAGCGCCCCAATGAGGCGAAGCGAGCATATAAATTACACAAGTGTAAAAAGCTACGAAATACGAGCAAAAGCACCAGGGGTGCAAAATGTCCAGTCAACTCCTTCAACCTTAAAAAGTGGTGAAATGGAATATGGATAAGCCTAGTTTCTCGCGCCAACTTCCAATACTCCTGCGTGTCCCACCAAGTTTTACTCGTCACAAACGTTAGTACTGCCAGGAGCATGTTATACAGGCAGAATGTGGAAGTTTCCCCATTCGGACGCAGCACTCTGGAGTATGAGGGAATATCTGCATCATGGGGCGCAGTGCCCTGCAGATTCTGGTTGTGATAAAAGGACGCATTTCCTCAAGTTCGATGCGCGGCCTGCCGTGGGATTCTTGGCGCAGCGACGCGAGCGAATCGAGGGGAGTATCAACACGCACGGCAGTGCATGCAGCCGAGTTCCGCGTGCCACAAAACGTCAGCATGCTATACAGGAAGAAGAGTTTATTGCGAAATCAGCGATTTTGAGGTTCTGTAAGAAAAAAGATGTTAAAAATTGGAATATGAAATTTCGAAATATGTCTTTATATCATCACTAGTAGATTACAAAATATCTGCAAAGATATCATTTTGAATCCAAAATGGCTGACTTCATAATCCATTTTCCAGAACGTTTGAACTAGAGATACGAAATTTGGCATAAAGGTGTATTAACAAGAGTAGTTTAGGAATAATTTACATTTTTGAAAAAGTTTTAACTTGGATCAAAATGGCCGCACAAAAAACTTTTTCCACACCATTCGAGCTATAGAAACGAAATTTGGTATGAAGGTGTACCATCACAAGTAGGTAACGGCAATAAGAAAACCTTTTAATAATCGCTTTCTTTAATTCAACATAGCCGCCCAAATACCATTTTCCAAACCACTGAAGCTAGAGAAACGAAATTTTGTATGAAGGTGTACCATCACGAAAATGTTTCAATAAATCGATCAAACCACCGCTATGAGGGTGCAGCCCCCGAGGGATATGGGAAAAGGTCTGCACAGCATGGGGCGCTGCCCCTAGAAAGTCTGATTACAATAAAGGAGGCGTAGTCCTAAAATTTGAAGTTCTGGGGCAGCACACCCAGCGAGGTGAACCCAGTATATATACGACTCGGTCACGACCTACAAAAAGCTGTGAAATCAGAACAAAAACACCAGAGGTGCAAAAAGTGCAGCCAAGTTCTTTAACCCTAAAAATGTGTGAAATGGTAGACGGATGAGCCAAGTTCCTTGGTGACAGCATGTAAGAGGAACAAAGGAACTTGGCGCGAGCTGGCAACAGCCTTAGGGTTGGTGGCGGTGGACGTAGTGGGTTTTAGGATCCCCACCACCCTCATAGCTTGAGGATCATGAACCTTGCCACCTCGCGCGAAGTTCCTTTGTTCCTCTTACATGCTGTCACCAAGGAACTTGGCTCATCCGTCTACCATTTCACACCTTTTTAGGGCTAAAGAATTTGGTTCCACTTTTTGCACCTCTGGTGTTTTTGTTCGGATTGAATCTACTGTAGATAGGATCACTATCTTGTACATGTAATACAGCGGTGGCTTAGTGGTAGAGTGCTCATCTCTGGTGCTTAGAGTTCTCGGTTCCATCCCAGCTCATGTTTTGTGATGGATAACTGATTCCTTCCTGTTTCGCCTACTATCAAGGTAAAGGGAAATTGTTGAGCTGTGCGGTTTTAAATTCCCATATTGCATGTACAGAGCACAGAGAAATCAGATTCTGTATACTTATTTCAACCGGCCGTTTTGCAATCTCCACAAACTTTATACACATTTAATTTGGTGAACCTAAAATTGTATTTTTCCTAATAATCAAGTAATTTGATTGACAGGTTGAAATGGAAAGAAGGCTAGAGAAGGAACAAAATTTTTTATTTAAATTAGTATATGTGCATAATTAAGTCATATATAAGGCAACACATTTTCTGCCTTTGAATACGTAGACATACAATTAGAAGTTAATTTATTGTTTTGTGAAAATTGTGTCACAGACGTGGTGAACTTCGTGGTAAACTGTTACAGAGATTGTTAATATCGAACTAACAGACATGATCCTAAGAAGTCTAATTGGAAATGTATATTTTGGTACAAACAGGGGTGTAGCCAGGGGGTACAGGAGGATCCAAATACTGTGTGTGCCCCCCAAACGAAAATTGGAATCATACAGTAGATATAATAAGTCCCAGGCACTTCGTACACGATACCTGTATGTCAGTCAATTTGAAATCATCCAGCTTGGCTGCTCAACCCCTTTTTTAAAAAAATATGTATTTAAATATCTTATATAAGAATAGTCCAAAACGATAATTATTTTATTTTTACACAAACCTATTAATTAATGGCAGGCATTTTTTATTGCCTCGTGTGTCAAAATTTGTGTTAGCAGACGTTTACGGAAAATGTAATGTTTGCGGACAGGGTTATCGTAGGACATTGAAACAAACACCATTCTTTCCTTTAAAATCCGCTTGATAATTTTAGTCTTCTGCATGAAAACCTTAAAACCTAATCGACCTGGTCAAAATGACATACAAGTGTGATTGTTGAAATAAACACTTCTTCCGGGTTTCCGAGCGATTTTTCGCCCGGAAGGAATTCAATATCAAAGTTGATATTTTGTGCACATATCAAAGTCTGTTCAAGGTTGATATATGCTTCCTAAATTTTTTATGATTTTTTGAAAATCAAAAAATTCATATTTTATGCATTTTGGAGGCCCAATATGAACAAACTTTTAAAATATATTTCTTCTCAAGTTATACATTCATGTCAGGAGAAACTATAGTAAAAATTTGAACTTCAATATTTGAATTTGAAGGGAGCTACAAAGGTGGAAATTGGGTGGTGAATAATGCCCGTGTGCGCTATGGTATAAATATTGCAGACCCTTATCTTTGATAGGAGACCAGATGAAAATAAATCTTATTTTTTTAAACGTTAGGCACTTATGTCAGGATAAATTAAGGTAGAAATTTCAACTTTCATATTTGGATTTGAAGGGAATTAAAAATTTGCAAGTTGGGGTGTGAATAATGCTCGTGCGTGCTTTGTGAAATGTTATATTACCACCAGAGAGCCAAGGAAAGATGTGAATACGTAAAGTAGATCCTGAAATATCCTTGTATGAGAGCTTATTTTATATATATCTTGTGTTCAGTTGGCAATATGACTGCTCTGCACTTTCATTCTATCTCTTTTCATTCCATTAAGTAACCTTGTATTTTTATGCAAAGCGTTGCCACCTTTCTATGTGTGTGGGAAGCGCTTATACAGCTCTCTGAATCTCTTACCGTATTACTTAAGCATATCAATTATCATTAATTACACCATTAAAATCGTTCTTCACAATTCTGATTGTAATAAAGAATATTTATTTTAACAACCATTCTTTATACAAGTTACCGAAGCACGCACGACCCTTATTCATTCCCCGCTATTTGTAAATCTGTAACTCCCTTCAAACTCAAATGTCAAAGTTGAAATTTCTACTGTACTTGCTCCTGACATAAGTGTATAAACTATAGAAAAAATAGATTTTTATCTAATCTCCCATCAGAGATACGGATCTTCAATGTTCTACCAAAGCGTGCACGAGCATCGTTCATCAACAATTTGCAAATTTGTGACTTCATTCAAACTCAAATACCAATAAAGTTCAAAATTCTACCGTAGTTTCTCCTGACATAGGTCCGTACGTATAACGTGTGAAAAAAATAGTTTTTAAATTTTGTCCCACCAGAGCTACTGGTCCAATATGCATAAAATACAATTTTTTTGCACTTACAAAAATTCATAAAATATCAAGGAAGTACGAATAAACATTCATATACTGTATACGTTGAACATACTTTGGTATGTAATAGTGTACAAGAAATCAACTTTAATATTCAATCCTTTCCGGGAGAAAAAGCGCCCGGAAAACCGAAATTGTTTGTATTTCGACAACCGCATTTCGATCCATTTTCACCAGTTCGATTACATTTTAGGTTTTTCAATCAGAGGATCAAAATTATCAAGCAGATGTTATTGAAAAGAACGGTTTTTGTTTGAATACCCTATGAAAAACCAGTTCGCAGGGATTACATTTTCCGTAAACATCTGCTAACACAAAATTTCGAATGCGCTCTAATGCAAAAATTAAATAATCGGTTGGCGTAAAAATAGAATACTCGTTTTGAACTATTCTTATATAAGGGATATAAGTACTTTTAAAAAATTGAAGGGATCGAGCGGCCAAGCTGGACGATTTCAGATACGCTATGCAAAACCTTGCCTGAATAAACGTTGGACTATTTTGGTTAGACGCGAAGTATGATGATACTCTTTAGTATTTGTAAAGGTGCACCCTAAGTAAATATGAGACCCCCCGCGACTATTTGTCTGGCTACACCGCTGGGTAATTATCATGTGTATATTCGTACGAACCAATTCCAAAGGTTTGCAGGTAAGTTTTATTTTTCCTCACTTACAGTGTTCCTTACTCATAATGTCGTTAAAAGTTCGACGCTTTTTTTTTTCAAACATACGAAAAGAGTATTGTTCTCTTTCAGTCTATGAAAAAAGAAGCTTTCGATTTGTTGGCCGCTTCACTTGTTGATATCAGTTCTTATTACACTTCGTTGGTCCCTGCTGCTATCATAATAGACATGTACCTTGCCTGGCAATTGCATGTTGTACCCATTTTTTTACTTTATAAGTACAATAGCATTCGTAGTTTATATGTTTGTTTTTTCGAATACAAAAATATTGTTTTCATTTTTGTGTTACGCATTATTCGCTTTTCATTTGTGTTCGCACTCGCAGCTAGAATAAAGCGGTATCTTATCACCGTTTTCAGTATTGCCACGGCATGTAAAGTATGGTAACTACAACAATTGTACGAATAACCTTCCAACAAATCGCATCTAGCACTACAGAAAATAATATTTAAGACGAAATTTCGTGTACTAAACATACGCATGAGCCACACTTACTGTAAATTATTTAGAAATTTTTTTGCAACTAGTGGGTCAGATTTTTTTTTTTTCTAATATCAACGTTTAATATCTCCAAACCTACATTTTGTGACTTATCATGCTTTACCTCCGAACCCTTCCATTTTTTTCCTAACGAATTCAAGTTTTTTTGAAAGCTAAAGTCACGTAAAATAAGTGACAAAACCGAAAGAGGACAGCGAATAAATAAGTTGGGAAGATAATATTTCTATTCTGCCCAGTAGGGAAAATCTTTAAACCATTTCAGTATATTGCATTTTATTTCGAAACGAACTCACGTAGAGTATGTTACTTACTATCTACCGGTAAAGAGATTTATTTTCTCTCCCAAGCAAATCGCAGTAAGTATACCACACGTGAAAGTTTCGAAAACTACCACCAGGTGAAGTCAAGCCCTCACTGCTTCTGCCATCTATTGACGCACTTCCTAAACTATATTAACTCAAGCCTTGTTGGATTATCTGCACTTACGTACTGTACGGGAGATGTGTTGATTTCAGTCATTTCAATCCACTTGCCTATGCTTTTGAAGGGAGTGTTCATAATTCAGTGAATATCATCATCATCAACAGTATTCTGCCGAAAGCGGCTGGTCTTTTAAGGCAAGCTAAGTCATCATAATGTTGCGAATTCCTTTCTGTCTCAGCGAACGATTCATCTTCCATAAACTTACAAAATCTTACAGACTTCGCATACTCGGTCTTTGATGATAAAACTTAGTCACCAACATAGGCCTAACAAGGTTTTAAAATGTATATGAAACACAATAGCTCGCAAAAAAAAAAAAAAAAATCTGGTTTTGCTATGCAAGAGGTCTTTTCTCAGAACATGGACCGAGAGGCCGTGACTCAATGATAGAGCGTTGACTTAGTATTCGGGAGGTCCTGGGATCGATCTCAGCGACCGACCATCCTGAGTTTTTTCCAGGGTTTTCCCCAAGTAACACCAGACAAATTGCTACCTACAGTCGCTACAGATCTAGTGATTTGCGAACACGGAACGAATCCATAAATATTACGAAACCCCAATACGTTTATTAAATCTGGCGAAAACAGTATGAAGAAGTAAGTTTTAAGAATAATGAATTTTTAAAAAAAGCATGAAAAGTTAGTAACTGATGTTCTCCTGCAGGCATAGCTAGCCTACAAAATATAGCCTCAAATTGAGACTACACCATGGAGAAGACCCTAAGTTCGAGTCTCTGCTAGGACTGTCGTTAAGCTGAAAAACTGCTCGAGATTTTATGATTAGCAAAAGAAATCCTTCCTCCAGGCCCCCATACTAAACTAAAAACGCGTAAAGATTTTCTCCTGTACATCATACGCTAAGAAATAAATGAATATACAGAAGGATGAATTTAAAGCGATTCGTTCCTATAATGCTTTAAGATAAGAAGTTTATGATTCGTGGGAAAATAATATCAAAAACGTAAAGCAACCTATACGATGAGTCTGTTCTATAGCTTCTAAAAGGGTCTTGCGTTCCACGTAACATTGAGTTAACTTTAAAAGAGGCACTTCAACATTCATTTCAAAGTAATCTCTGTAAATATATTAACTCAAATGAAATCAGAGAGCGTCTGGCGTCGACCAGTGCCCACTTCCAATGTCTCTGTGTACCTGTGTGTATGTCTATCTCCCTAAAATCTGTAGCTGTTGTAACATTATCACACTTGTGTGGGTGCTAAAGGGTTAGCATTGCGTGCAAAAGTCCGAAAAATGTTAACTTGCATTCGTAGTTGTAAACATAGTTGCATGATTGGAGCATTATCACTGATTTAATCTCCCCTCCTCTGAGAAAAGATGCAGACTGGATGGTAGTTGACATCGAAGTGTCCAGATTCTACCAACTTCCTCTTTCGAGATCCGTGCAGTATTAGAGTATTTTTATGCGTGCAGCATTTGTCGTTGTGTCGTCGACGACAAATGTCATTGCGATTTATAAGTCAACGGGAACAAATGATCGCTTTTATGCACTGTGGTAATGACATTTGTCGTCTGCGAGCTGTAAAACATGTCGGTCGTGTCGTAGAGATCGCACAACGGCAAATGCCGTTCAACCTACTCTAAGTAGATGGAGTCTTATGGGTCTATTTATGCACGACGACATTTGCCGCATGCCTCGGCTGTCTATAGATCAATGTTGCCAAGCGATGGTTGGAGTTCCGTTGCGTGGAAGTTCATTCAAGTGAGATCAGTGCGAGTTATAAAAAGAAATTTATTAACTAGATACTGAACTATTTATAGACGAAATCAATAATAAAAAGAGCATGATGCAAAGATTGGTAAGTTCACATTCGGTTTATTTTTCGTTTTTGTTTCGTACTTAGGATACATAGACTTCAAGACTTTCTTTTCTCTCTCTCTCTTTATAAATAATGGAAAACACACATAGATTGTTCAGGATTTTTATAATGCCGTTTTTACCCCTTTCCGTATGTTGGTACATACTGATCCAAATCAGCACAAATTCGCGCGTTCCGTAATATTGTGTGAATATACAAATTTTGATACACGTAGTAGTAGAAAAGAACTCCGAAGAGCATGGGCGCCGAAGAGGAACAAAGGAACTTGGCGCGAGCTGGCAACAGCCTTAGGGTT
>JAGDQP010014834.1:6333-44186 GCA_022664845.1 Lepisma saccharinum | reverse complement strand
AACGAAACAGTGTAATTTAGCAATGCAACATGTAATGTATTTTAAAAAGTCAAGTCAAGTAATGTAAACCAAATTCGAAAGAAAGTAATTCACCTGTTTGGAATGTTGAATTAAGAAATGTGTCAATTCTTGTATTACGGTTTAATAGTTCAACAATCAAATAGTAAAGTCTGTCGTGATAATTGAATTTACTAATCGATTTGGGATTGCTCAAAATTGTGTTGTAGTAATTATTTCAAATGTAACTTAATTTCCAATGTCAAATTGGTAGTTTAAAGTATAGAGAAATCTAGCTCAAGTTTCGAGCTCAAGTAATCTATAAACAAGCTAAAATGAATAAGACAGGTTAGGAAGCTCTGAATTGCTAGTTAGGCTAGATTTACCTTGTCTAAAGTTTCTCAAGTTATCTACTCCCTTTATCTTTCCTTATTATTGTTACGTTATTTGTGTTAAATAAAATTGTTAAGAAAATGTTCGGTAAATCCTTTAAGAACAGGTAACCCCATAAGCCCCTAATATTTTATTAGCAGGTCCCCTCGGGTGTCCAGGAGATGGTTCCGTGCTGAGTGCGTGAACCAGGAAAGAAGGTAAAGGTGTGCATAAGAAGTAACTTTTCTTACAGGGAACAAATGTTTTCTTGATTGGCCGAATGTCGTTCAAGTCTCTATGATCTGGAACTTTCATCTTTGTTTTGCTCTACCAACGAAGTTTTGCAGTGTAATGAGGTGTTAACCTCAAATGTAGCCTCCTCTGAGCTAGGCTTCCTCCGGAGGACTGTGGACTAAGTCTCTGTTTCAAGGTACTATCTCGGATGAAGTCCGCAGTCCGCCACAATACTCATCATATTATTAAAGATATGTGTACCGAATTCTATTTTATCCTTCATCACATATCTTCTTGTTATCACATGTGAGTTAACAAGTGGAAAAATGATAATATGTGGTATTGTTTGTATGTGGGAGTACCGATATCAAACACCAAACATATATCAATCAGTACTTCTTATTATAGTTATTATTATTTTTAAGTATGTCGATTACCACCCAAGAAAAACCTAGAAGTAATATAATGGCTGAGCAAAGCAGTACAATTTATTTTAAAAAATTAAAAATTTTTGGAAACGTTTTCGCCGACTACCAAAACACTCGGCTTCCTCGGACACACACTCGTATGGAGAATATCCTAGAAGTAATGAAGTTTAAGAGCTAAGAAGCCAAACTTGTTCCCAGTCCTACATAAGTCGTCCTGTGAAAACACTGAGAAATTTAAATCTATTTTTGTACGATAAACGACCAAAACGAACTTAGTATGGTACATAAAAATCACACTTTGCTATGAAAATAAGCCTTCTGTACCAGAAAAAAAAACTTACTTCAAATTTCCACCATCCCCCAAATATTACGACAGGTTTTATAACTCTGTAAATTATTTATGTTTGTTGAAGCTTGCATTTTTATTTCCTTATTCACTCTTTTATCTGATAAGGCACATTCATTATATCTACAGGATGTCCATGAAATCCTACAGGAAACTAAAACTGTATAGCTTGTAAACTATTAAGTTTATTAACAAAACATTGTGTGCACTCACAGCAATGCTCAAAGTTTTATTTCTGCTTGTTGAAGTTCATTGCCAAACCTCTACATGTTCACCATTCACGTCCAAACACTGTCACTGTTGCAGTCTTCTTGGAAAACCAAGAATTGCGTGTTGACTGTGCTCCTCTGGGATACTCAGAATCACATCACTTATTTTGTTTTTCAGGTCGTCGAGATTAGCTGGTTTCTGTGAATACACCTCGGTCTTTACATGTCTTCAGAGCCAGTAATCGCAAGGTGGCAAGTCTGGCTATCTGGCAGGCCAAGGTGTGGGTCCTCTTCGGCTAATCCATCTCTCTTGAAATTGTGCGTTAAGAAACTGATGAACTTCAAGCGCAAAATGCAGCGACGCTGTGGACCTCATTGATTATGCATAACCTATGAAGTTCTAGCACAAGGAATGTCTGTAGCATGTTCAGATAGCTGTTGCCATTTACCGTCTCTTCCTTCAAGAAAAAATGACTAATGATGTGGTCCATTGAAACCGCACATCACACATTGACTTTGGGAATACTCCGCATTTGCATCTGGAACTCCTGTGCATCTTAGCTCCCCCCCCCCATTAAATTCGGCAGTTGTGTCTATTCCCTTTTTCCGACACATAAAACGTGGCCGTATCTGAGAATAGAATCAGAGACAGAAAGTCACGATCACCTTGCGTGCACCGTCAGCACGAATTCTAGGTTTCCCAAAGAGAATGCAACAGTGTTTGGACGTGAATGGTGCACAACTGGAGATTTGGCGATGAACGTCAACAAGGAGAAATTAATCTGAACTTTGCTGTAAGTAGGGCCTACACACAAATTATTTTGTTAATAAACTTAATAGTTTTCAAGTTATAATAGAGTTTTAGTTTTCTACAGGATTTTATGGACACCCTGTAGTTACTTCAAAATACACACATCACTTTAGTAACGGACTGGGACGTACAGAGCCCAGGCAGGATTAGACATAAGGGCCAATATATTTGTATATATGATGTAGAGGCCGGGAATAAAATAGGAAAGTTTGGGAAAATACACTGAAAAATTGTCTTTTTCCATCAGCCAAAAAACACTGGTTTTATTGACGAAAGTGCTTTTTCATCACGAATATTCGTTGCTTAGCAGCTATTTCGTGATTTTCACCAGGTTGATTTAACGAATTTAATGTATTTCAAACATCTTACAATTTTGTTTGTAAATCCTTAGCAAAGATTTCTGGGACTCATCTCACCCCTTATGTTTTCCCCCTCTCCGAATTTTAGTATTACATCATTTGAGCTAGCGAAAATGAAAGTCGAATAAATGCCAGAGATCGGATTGTCATTAAATTGCAGAATAATGTGAAGTTATTTACATATATTTTATTTTTTGGAACACTGGTGCTATGAATATAATTACAAATACAGTTCGTCAAATCTTGTTCCATATACAAACCTACTTCTCGATCATAATACTCTTAATTAAATATTACGATGACTTATTATGGCTTTGTTTTTATAATATATTTATTCGTCATTGAAATACACTAAAGACGACATTGTTATCGGGTTTATGCCATTTCACATCTTATATTGAATTCATTAGTTATCTTGACATTCGAGTGTTTTAGCTGCCCTAGGTCTCACCAACTCCAAAATTTTACCGTTTGTCTCTCGGCTAATCTTTGTTTTCAGCATGTTGATTATACATTACATTTTGGTTACGCAAGGATCTTCTAATGGAGGATATGTGATTTCAGCTAGAACGAGAAGCCTTACATCATAGCTAAGTCCCGCCCACGGTCGCAATTTCTGTTAGCGCAGAAAACTGTGATACTCCATAAGGGTATTCATAAATTTGCAGGAGTTTGAAAGTTTTTTTGTTGAAATACAAATACATATTGCATGAAATGTTTTTCTTGAAACATATAAATACAGAAAGATGAAAATTTCTAGTTCTACCTGTTACTAAAAATGCCCGGTATTAATTTCACTGCTTTCGTTTCCAATTAAGACTAGCGCCTCAACAAAAGAAGCTAAAGGAAAAAACTGTTTACATATTTAGGTTCAGTGAGTCGTGGAAAATTATTTTATTCAGTGATTTTCACGGTGGCAGGTCCTTCACATTTAGTCTTCTTCTATTTATAGTCACGCTGGCGCGTAAACAAAAGCGCTAGATAAACTAATTTCAAATTGGACTTAATAGCGTCAACTTACTTGCTCGCTCTTACTTTGATTACTATCAGCAGCAAGTCTTTATTGACTCTCCATTTTAAGAAATCCGCTATCTTTGCAATATAATTTTTGCAGTTAGAGATGAGGGTTTAGTGAGTTATTGTGTAATTTTTATCTGGCCACTCTGTAGGCGGTAGGATCTCCTAAATTATTTAGCTCTCTGTAGCTTTTTAGGACACCCCTATGAACGTAAGTGAATAAGGGAAGATATAGTATTTGTCCTGTCTATCCCCTCATAGATCTCAGCAACTACAAGTCAGACAGAGATGAGCCATATACGTTGGATTCGCCATTGTATGAAACGGTGGGAAAGGTTATCAGTTTGACTCTAGAGCCGCTAAGTCCCTTTTATTTCGTTATTTTTCTTCATTTTTCTACATATTTTCACATGGTCTGTATGCCTCTTCAGTTAGATCTCAATAACTTCAAGTCACACAGAGAATACCCATACACCGTTGAATTCGTCATGATCCCAAATGGTCTTATATCCTATTACTTGGACCCTAAAGTTGATAGGTTCTTTTGAACAGCTTAGTATTCTCCATCTCTGTGTTTGGTCCCCCTCTAGATCTTAGGAACTACAAGTCACACAAAGATGACTTACACACCGCTGGATTCGTCGTGGTTTGAAACGGTGGAAAGAATTACACACCACAACTGGTAGGTCCTTTTCAGTCTCTTAATATTCTTCTTCTCTTAGATAAGCCATACACCGTTGGATTCTCCATCGCTTGAAACAGTGGATGAAATTGAGTTTGACGCTGAAACTGGCAGGTACTTTTTTAATAGCTTAGTATTCTCCATTTGTGTCCCTCCTATATCTCAGTAACTACAAATCCGATAGAGATAAGACATACACCTTGGATTTATCATGACCTGAAACGGTGGAGAAATGTATGATTTTGGCTCTAGAACTGACAGGCCTTCTTCAATCACTTAGCAATCTCAATTTGTTCTCCTAGATCTTAGTAAATATAACTGAGACAGAGACGAACCATGCACTGTTGTGTTTGTCATGGACTGAAACGGATGGGAAAATTATATCACTTTGAATCTTTCTTTTGGATGATGTTAAAAACAACATTGGTTTTATACGGGAGCGCTTTGGTTTTGTCTATATAATAAAACAATTACATAGCTTGTCTAACATTTCTTTCCTACCTCGACATTGAGTCTGTGATTTCTATAGTATTCCTATGCATGCAGCCATGTTTGCCTATTGTGAACAACTCCGAATACATCTATTTGGCTTATCGTTCAATTTCACATTTTTTCTCTCTATGGTTTAATTCCATTTTTACGCTATCTGAGGTTAGGAAATGTTAGATATGGCGAGGTTAAATTGTATGAAGAAGGGTAAATTTTGCTTTCTGTTCCCAGCCCCGCCAGCTATTGAGCCGTGTGTACGCTCGATGCACTGATTCCATTCAAGTAATTGACACACTTTTTGAATGTTACGAAAAGACATGCGCCATTATCATTTCGTTAAGTATGTATCCGTACTCGAGTTGTTCACTATATGCAGACATGGCAGCACGCATTTCGTGAGTGACACTGATTTGCTGCACAATGTCGTGGAAGTGAAGCCACGTTAGATATTTTTTTCGCTATACGCGATGTACATCACGTTTAATACTCACATAACGTGCTCTGTCTGAACGCAGAAACTGCAAAGTCCTAGGCACTCTTAGCACTTTTAAGCTTACTTTGTATTGCCATGGCTTGATACTTTGTTATATTTTACGTTTCAACACCCACATACACGTACGAAACATTCTTCCGCAAATATTACAATTTTGGTGGAACTTAAGGAAGAAATACTCGAAGAAAATAAAGAGTACGAAGGCCATCAAGTGACTTCCTATTTTACATAACCGACTTAAATCTTATTAAATGGAACCGAAACGCAAATAATAACAAAGACGCAAAGCCAAGCCTATTGCGTACGTGTAATCCTACAGTAATGCCTGATGAATACCCACTGCAGAAATTATAAACACATAGCATCTGTGGAACACTCGTTAACATGCGTGTCAAGTCGTCGAACTTTACTTATTTGTAACTGAACGTATACTTTTACGAAATCTGTAGCCAATCAAGTGCGTCGATGCTCAATTATTTTTTGCATTCACTCTTCCATTGGGTGGAGATAGCTATAAACGTATCCTCTATTAGTTGATCCTTGGGGGTTACGTAAATTCAGCCAGTCATATTTTCGAACAATTACTCAGGGCTTTCATTCGGATTATAGTTACTCTCCATTTGAAGCAAACAGAACTATACCTTCAGTGACTCGTAAGTGTATAAAGTATTCAGCTATGAATTACAATACGATTTTATTATAAGTTAACCTTCGGTACATTTACTCTAGGAGCGCAGAAAATATATTGAATCTCGTTGCCTTCACATTTCAAACTTTCCATTATCAAGACTATTTAGTCTATTCACGAATATGGCATTCGAGTAAATATTTCATAGTAGTCTAGTGTAGATCTTTGTTCTAAATATGAATATTATGTACGGCAGATATTTCATGGTGTATATAAAGGATGCACACGGACCTCAATTATCTTTCAACGTTAGTTGCATTCCTTTGCCTCCGAAACCATAATTGCGGCACCAAAGTTAATTAAGCGGCAAACGTATTTACAAAAATTATTCCATGCATTTTGATTAGAAGAAACAATTAAAATACAAGAATCGAACAAAATTAAACACCATTCAGAAAATCAGAAATTGAATTTAATATCAGAATATTTTGGGAAGTTCTCAACTAACCTTTTAGAATGATATTCCATTTATCATAGGTTACATATTCGATATGTCGTGTTGCTGTATGTCGAACCTCCGACAAGTGTCTGAACAGTTACTTTTTACATTTTCCTCTGACTGGAATGAACTTCCGTTTTATCCACTTTGTAGTGCACAATTAAACATACGATAAGAACAGGATCCATTGCAAACAGTTCTTAAAGGGAATATATTTAGCAATACTGAAACCTGGTATGCATTTCTTCGACGCCTTCTTCTCATACATCTGTTTCTATCGCTTTGTGGTACGCTAATCTGGCTACAGTTTACTTTGTATCCTTTTATAACACAGTAATGTTCGATTGAGGTTACTCGAGATAACAACGCTACAAACATATCTCCTGTATACAAATTAAAGAGTACATTTACGTGGGATAATTACAACAAACTTATTTCTAGGATTGATTTTTTATTTGATTACTACAAATTCGAACATATAACTTTCCTGGAAGGATATCTTGAAGAAAAGAAACTTATCAGCTATTTGAATCTTTAAGTATGATATTGGAAACTGAGTTTACAAGATGTTTGTGTTCTCATGAAACTATATTCTCAATACTGTAGTGAAAGCTAGACATGTATTAAGCCGAAACTAATACCAAATTATTTAATTTCCAATGACGGAAAACCAGAATGTAAAACGGCCATCAAAAAGCTGCATCAGAATTCTCAGGGTTTATCAACACACTTTTTTTTTCAGCGAATAAGAACGCTGAGTTTCCATTTCAAAGTTTACACACATTTCCTCCTATAATCTTACGAGCCCATATTAAACTGTATGAAGAATATACATTTGTCACCCTAATATTCAGCCATTTTCACCCATTGTTGGAAGGATTTCTTTTATCAGATCTTGGTTACCAGCATTTTCATCCACACACCGCCTAAAAAACAGCATTTCATTTTGTTTATCCATCTTCCACTTGTCTGCTCTCCAGGTACTCGATACAAAATATTTTTCGTGCATGTAACATTAGTCCAATCGTACTTTGTCTTCTGCGCAGTCGTAATCATTGCTGGTCGTTTTTCAATCAAGAACTCATGGCCGTCTTGTTCTTAAAAATGTTACCTGACATGTCTTCCTGTATGATTCTCTAACTCTTAATCTAAGGTATGATTACGTTTCAGAGCCATAAAATATCAGATGTAACATTCACTAACTCTACACATGACAGACTACCAACTTGCTATACAAAATAGTCTTCCAACTGAGCTCCACGCCATATTACATGTCCTGTTTATTTTCTGTCATCTATATCTTCAATGTTCTCAGGTGTGTAAGATAAGCACATACGCTAACTAGGTCAACATTCTCGCATCGATTTCTCCTGTCGTCGGTTGTTTACGACGTTTATTTAAGCTAAACTGATTTTAAGTTCCATTTTCAAATTCTCATTATCAAACTACCATCGGTTCGAAGGTTCCGGTAGCTAATGGCGAATCATGGCAGGTCAAAGTCTAAAGTTATACGGCTGGACCATATAAAAATAATGTTTACCAAAGTTTATAAAGTGGGTCCGCAATTGTAGCAAACGAAATTATTTTACGTATCAGTTTTCAAGAAATGTAACTTAGGAATATCAATATCCAATTACCGTGTATGACTCAAGAGGATATACTTGCAATTTACCTGAATGGTCTGGTATTCAACTACTTTAGTGGGGACTTGGACGGAGCTTCTCCGAGCGCAGCAGTAATCTTTGAGTCAAGCAGTTCATATTTATTTTATTAGAACTCTAATATTAAATGAATCACAATACGAGAACAGGTTTTTAAATAACCCTCTTACATTATTTTTGTGCGTTTAAGGTTCAAATTATAAAAGTTAGATAGTTGTGTAAAATTTCGTACGATAGTGGGCTAAACGTGCAACATGAGTGTGGGTTGCAAAGAGAAAACCATTCTTGAAAATCTTTTTGTTAAATTTTAATATCTGTTATGTACCGTCACAAAGCCAGAAAAGGAAAATATGAAGTAGTGGCAATAAAAATTGCGAAAACCATTATTTTTTTAATTATATTTCTTAAACGGTGCCATATGAGTATGTCAAAATTCTTCTCACCATGCTTGGATTTTGGACGTTTTTTTTTGTTACCTTAATTCATTACAGCACACTTCAGTCGTATGTTTTGTTTCGTTGATTCTTTGTATATACTTCTACGTTGCTCGCAGTACAACACTCCAAGTCTGAGTGGATTCGTGTTGTGTGTCGTTTAAGGGCACTTTTCTGTGTAAATTTAGCTCCACAAATATTGCAGTCATAAGGTTTCTCGCTTGTGTGGGTTTTCATGTGATATTTTAAGCCATTACTACGAATAAATTTAGCTCCACATATGTTGCAGCAAAACGGCTTCTCACCTGTGTGTTTAGCCATGTGATATTTCAAGTTAGATTTTATGGTAAATTTATCTCCACAAATGTTGCAACTAAAAGGTTTCTCGTGAGTGTGTACTTTTTTATGCTGCTTCAAGTTGCAACTGTGTCTAAACTTGTTTCCGCATACATCGCATTGATAGTATTTCTCTTCTGTATGGGTAAGCATGTGACATTTCAAAGCAGAGATTTGTTTAAATTTAGCTCCACAAATATTACAATTAAAAGGCCTCTCACCTGTGTGGGTTCTTATGTGTGCTTTCAAGTGACCTCTTTCAGTAAATTTAGATCCACAAATGTTACAGGAAAAAGGCTTCTCACCGGTGTGAATCCTCTTGTGGGCTTTGAAAGCGTTGCTGTATGCAAATTTAGCTCCACATGTGCTGCATTCATATGGCTTTTCGCCTGTGTGGATTCTGATGTGCACGTTTAAATGTTCTCTTTTTTTAAACTTACTTCCACATGAATCGCACTCAAAGCTATTGACCCTGGTGTGTATGCTCATGTGTTGTTTCAATTGATAATCGTGAAAAAAATTAGTTGCACAAATGTTGCAAGCAAAAGGCCGGTTGCCCGCGTGGCTCTTCATGCCATTCTGGCAGTCATCAGGCTGCTCACTTACATGAGTATTCATTTCAGTGTTTAAGCCACAAGGCTTGTCACCTGCGACGCTTTTCATGTCTTTGTTGGACTCATAAAGGTTTTCGCCTACGTTACTTCTAATTTCATTGTTGCCGCCGTGAAGCTTCTGGTCTGCGTCGGTTTCCACATGATTGTCAGAGTTATAAGGCTTCGCGCGAACGTGGCTTTTCATGTGCCGTTTCAAGGAATAACTTTCAGTAAATTTAGTTCCACAAATGTTACAGTCGTAAAGACTCTTACGAGCGTGCGTTTTCATGTGTCGTTTCAATCTATGACTATCAATAAATTTAAATCCACAAATGTGGCAGTCAAAAGGTTTCTCGCCTGTATGGATCTTCATGTGTCGTTTCAATGTATGACTTTCAATAAATTTAATTCCACAAATGTCGCAGTTAAAAGGCTTTTCGCCGGTATGAATCATCATGTGTCGTTTCAAATTATAATTTTTATTAAATTTAGCTCCACATTCATTGCATTTAAGCTGCTGTCGGTTTCCTGTGTCTAAATTCAATTGCGGTGGTAAGAGTTTGAAATCATTAGAGTTTATCTGGTGAAAACGTACTGCTTCATTATTTTCGTCTACGGTAAAATTTGATGGCATTCCGGAGACTAATTCTGTCGTTGATCCTTCTAATATATCTTGTTCCGGTTTATAGCCTGCTCCCATGGGAAGATTTTCATTATGAACACGTTCACTGGTATCCTCAATTAGATTCATCTCAGAGTTGCTTTGCATTGTTATAATATTGCTGTGATTAGAAGTTGAGGTCTCATCTCTTGTTGCTGTTTCCGATGATATCGAACCAAATAAGTTAATGTTCACAATTGATGCAATCTCGAAAGACACTTGGTACGAATTTCCATCCTCTGCATTTCTGTATAAATTATCACAATCCAGTTTGGATGATCCGCTACAGACCTGGAAGAAATATTCAATACATTTACTATTTACTCGCACGGGTAAATATTCCGCAAATTTAGACTCAAATGGGAGTAGTTGAATGAACTTGCAAGTGTAGATTATACCTAAATTATTATAAATCAGGAAAACCATTACAGGTATATCGTTAGAAAACTCACAGCCTGAACGATTATCTTTGAGAATATAAGTACTGAACTGCTAAAATAAGTTCTGAAATACTAGTATCAATTTCAGATTTCAGTCTCCTATACGACGTTCTCACTCCAAATTTGTTCGAATTAACCGAACAGATAATTTACGTCAGGTCACTAACGATGATAAAGAAAATATTCGTAAGTTGAAGTATTAAATAAAAAAATCAGTTTATAACATTTGATCCTGTGCTTCATATGATGTTTACAAAATGACATCACATATCCAATAAATTGAACTACTACCATTAAAAGATAAATAATATACCAGCTTGGCAACACTTAACCTGGTGGCATCATATTTTAAATCCAAATATTCCTTATATTTATGTAAATCACCTCCCAAAAAATTTATTTTAACACGTTGGTAATGATTGATGGGGAAATTCTCACTCCATTTAATATAGTAAGTAGGGTTAAAAGTCAGAAACCTTGTACGTCACAAACGAAGCTGAACTCGACCCATGTTTATATGAAGGTTACCCTGTTTCGATGTCAAATTTCACGTATTTAATTTTGTGCCAATCTTATCTTAAGAAGTCTGAGACCATTCGCATATTAGACCTAAAATAAAGGGTCTTAGCTTTAAAGGATAACTTCTTTATGAAAATACTTTTGGAAATCTTTAATCAAGACCAATTTACATATTTATGAATCTCTTCAATTCCTTAGCTCTCTTAGTTTTTTTTTACTAATATTGTTTCTATGTTTCTATTTGAAAGAGAATGACCAAGTATCGATACTTAGTGGCCAAATGCTAAAATCTCATGCGTTATGAATTTGGATTCCTCATAGGTTGGAATTCTCCAAATATGGATGTCATTTCAAATCCATTGTCATCGTGAAACAAAATATTGTAGAGAGACCTTCTAGTGTGCTCTGATGAGAAATTAGCTAGATCTAGGTTCACCAAACGTATATTTATTGCTGAAGGGGAGGTGAGGTTTAGGGGTAATTCTCGAAATCCGTTCGAACCTTGCTCAGGAAGAAAGAAAGAGGTAATATCTTGGCTTTTCTGTTATATCTATGTTCCATAATCAGATTCACATATCATTTATTATACCATTGTTTTCCCGAAACACTACACAACACAAGATGAATAGGCAGTATTGATGTGGCGTAAAACAGTATGAAGATTCACCAATCCGAGGTAAAAAATAAGATGAACTGCGACTTAAGTTCTCTGCATAAACAGCGTAAGATTTACACGGTGACTAAGCAGGCTCAATAATTCCCTATTCAAGAAGTGTATTTATTTCATTTTGTACTTTCTTTTAAGTATAGAGTACCAGATTATCTGGGTTGAAAAGGCACGTTAAATGCTAATTCCATGTTGTGTTGGTAATCTTTGACACGCCCAGTTGTGTTCTTATCCCAGCAGAAAATGACAGTGTACCCGTGACATTGTTATAGAATTTTGTGTTTAGCTTGTGGATTAACGTCTGAGCCGACCTTATTAAGCGCAAGGAAAATGATTTTTTATTTTTGTTCAACTATATGCTGTTCAAAAAGCTACTTTGAGACACTACATTACAGTCTTTTGTCGAACGAATGTATATATGTCTTGTGCTGCTCCGGCTTCTCTATTTCGTGGAAGAACTATTTTCCTTTTAACAGTATGATTACCTTTACCACAGTATGTGACGAAAGATACAATTATTTTGTTACAAGACCTGACTTGGTTCCTTATAGGTTACTGTCCTGTTTCAGAATCAGTAAATTTTAAAGTGTACAAAACTTTGTGTGTGTATTTTTGTAAATTAGTCTATGCGTGACGTATTTCTCTTGAAAATGAGATTCAATGTGGCATTAATTTTATCTGAAAAAGTGCTACTAATCAAAGAGAAATGTGGCACAAGCTGTGTCTGTTGGGTATTAAAGAAATGCACGCCAGACAATGCTAACAATCATTTGGCTGATATGAAATTCGCCAATTGAGCCAAATACAACTGAATAACACAAATGCTCTAAATGAACTTTCCTTTGAATATATTGGCTCTGAAACAGTTAAAAAGCTATAAATATAAATAAATCATATACTCTAAGTTCTAGTCAAGTTTGAATTTTTTTCATTAATAGGATCGCACCAAATATTTTTAAGCCAATAAATATGTACTATGTTCAATCTCAGTCACATGCCCGGTACCTTCCCAAATGATTGGAAAATAGCACAAGTATTAGCTTCCTCCAAAAGACAAAAAAGTGTTAAATGTTGATGATTTTCTTCCGATTACAAACCTGAAGGAAATCGTTTGCGGTTTGAAATGACTTGCTACCGATTCGTTCCAAATAATATGGACTTAGGTAGTTCATTATTATACTAAGCTCGACTTCATCATTAATTTGTTCGTTGTATCACTAACACTGTATTTCAGTTACATAATTTGTTACATTTTCTTTTAATTTTTGCATAGGTTCGCGCAGTAACAGATGTGTCGACTTTGGCAGATACCTTACGGGAAAATTTGCGGTACATGTTTCTTAAAATCGGCATATTGGAGTATTATATAAATTGTATTTTTCAATGCGAACTTGGAATTGACGTCGATCTTTGCCTACAAATGTGGTAGAAAGAAGTTCCTTGCACTTTTCCGGTGTCCAATTTAGCTGCTCGGTTATGTTCTCAAATTCTTTAAAGAAAGGTTCAATGTGTTTCGATTTAAAATTAAATCTACGAATGGGGAAGTTGTTTTTCTATACGGACTGGCGTTGTTGTTGATGTCGTTTAGTGTTATTTGTCGTTTACCATTGTGTCTTTTAGTTTGCTTCTAACGCGAGATCTGGTAATTTAATTATGTATATTTGTTTCCGACCTTCTTGCCCTTGTTTCCGACCATGAACTGACATTTAAGAACTAACTTACATCGTGAGATCGTTAGTCCTTTCGCATGTAAAAGGAAACAAAATCCTCGTGTCCGAAACCATGTGAAAAACAGAGTTGTTTATGTCTATGTTAGACATGAAAGACCATATTTGGTATAACCTTCGACATTATGTGATTAAACATGTGTACTTTGGCCTCCACCTTTAAATTTCAAAGGTTTATGTACAACAGGAACTGTGTTGTTTGAGGCTCTAAGTAGACTATCTTTATGAACTACGCCGACAAACTTCGGGAGATGATTCCTCACATAAAAGCAAGACGAAAGTTCCTGCAACAAAGCTTTAAACTTTGCATAGTTTCGGAGTTATAGGCTGTGGAGAGCGTTGTTAATACATTTTACAGCTTCAAATTTCTAACACAACGACCAATAGAGTTGATGTGGCACAATACCGCCAAAGACTTGAAACCTGCTCTATTTAATAACACATATTATACATTGTGTGATGGGTGCGCAAACGATTTCTAAAGTGAATGTAGATAGTGTGATGGGTGCGCAAAGGATTCTCTGAAGTAGAGATCGGTGGCAATAAAGATGAATTAAACAAATTTCCTTGTGAGTAAAGATTACATAACTTATCACCGGTATCTAGGAAGAAAATGATATTCAATCTCTTTGATAATAAATAAACAACACATTCGATGGAAATGTACGAGTCTTATTCATTATTATTATGCAACCATTATATACGATTTAAAAATCATTTGGTTTATGGAATCTTCTTGAGATATCGACTTGGCGCAAACGAACATTTGTATCGTAGTGGAAACTAGTCATGTTCATGCTTTTTTAAATTTACATCTACTTCAAAAAATCTGGTAGATGTAAACTGAAATCCTACTTGCTTTGGGAAATTCGATACGTACACGTTGGACAATGGTTAAATATGCATTTTCGATAGTACCATATGCCGCATCAGCTTTACTGTTCGTGGTGTTGGAAGTATGAAGCTGTAGATTGAATTTTCCGACGCCTTCGGCAGCCTGCAGCTCCGAAAATATGACCACCTCAAAAGCACGACACATGAACTTCCGTGTTGTTTGATGTGAGGAATCACCTCCCTACCTTTGTGGGTGAAGTTTGTGAGCACCTTATATATGCAGGGTTTCCAGAAAAAATGGAAAATATTGCAGGATGTGATCCTCTGGGTCATATAGATAAAATATGTTCATGTTAACAGGTCAGATGTTGACAGTTTGCCTGCTTGATGACTGCGAAGCTAGAAAAAATGAAAAATCAATTTTCTGTTCTGTGGGGTCAGAGGCACATTGTATCATTGCAGAAGGTAGTGGTAGAATTATGGCAAGTGGCTAATGCATCCACATGATAGTGATACTCTATCAAAAAGTAACCACCGACGTTGCTGGAGGTTATATCAGTGAAGACGAAGAGGAGCATGTGGTATATGCACGATGAGCTCCTGTCTATTTCTCGCGAGAGGTACGTAGGTACACTTCTCGATGTGAAAAGCCCCAAAAGTAGATTTAACATTCTGGTCTAACCTGCTGTTCTGATCTGAACACTCTACACTACTATTCCTGGGATATATCCAATCCATCGTGGACGAGACACCAGTCTCTGACCTGGCTGTTACACGAACGCACACGCATCTTAACTTCATTCCCGGTAATATTGCCCGTTTATGTGAATCCACGCAACGCAATGCTGTTGCCTGCCTTCAGATCAACAGCAACAGGTTTGAAAGGCTGTTACAGTGTCACGTATGCAGTGTACTGTACTATGTAATAACATTAACACCGTTCCTGCGTTTTTTTCACATAGAACATAGTCCTCCTGTGTTTACTGCCATATATGTTAAAAGTCATTTAGCGGGCAAATTATCAACTTTTGATCTATGCTTCACATGAAGATATTTAATCCTCCTATAACAAAGATAATAACCTTCCGCAATAGTTCTCACTATCTCGAGGACACCCTATACAGGAGGTTGCAAAATAACACCGCCAAAATCACCTCGAGAGTTTTCTGACACGAAAATAAAAAAGCGTAGAGCATCGAGTGTGCACAAACGCTTCGTTCGGTACTATAGGCTGTGGAAACCGTGGTAAAATTAATTTTAGAACTTGGTATTACGAATACCATTAACAGTAGAACCACGGAGGCAAGGGACATCCTATTAAAAAGGTTAATCGCAAAAATTTTGGCTGTTTTGTGCTACAAGTTCCTTAAGTCCAACTTTGGGTATTTTCGCATACAGTAAACCGAAGATGCCATGTTCGAGCCTCCAAGGGTTGGGAAAAATTAGTACGGATGTGTTTCTCTTCTTTTCATTGCAATATGTTGACATGTTATTAAGTGTAAAAAGATGTAGCATTCATTGAAATACATTATGATAACAGTATTTGAAAACGTGATCACGTGGTGGTTTTGTCCCCTTCGAACCCATATGTAGAAGAACACTTGCAATGAAAAGAAAGACAACATAGTTCTCACATCCGAAGTAGACTGAACAAAACAAAGGATCAAATACATTTTCTATCAATATGAATCCCATTGTCTTGGAACACCGGAAATTCAGGCATGTTTCTGCAGAAAGATTTCTGTAAGGGTGTTCATGTTAGATCAGTGAGCTTCCGTCCGTTTAGTTGTTGGATCGAATCACGTGTGGGGACGTTTTGTCTGTAATGATATATTCCCCATAGCATGAATAATACCAAAAAATTATTACACGAAAATAAATAAGTTCTATATGGATTCATACAATGATTTCGGAACATAAGTAATTATTATATTTAAAATATAACATATGAGAGGTGGTGGGTGTTGACAGAACGTCGGTATATGTGAATGTTAAATACAAAATAAATAAGACGTGTAATGACAATAAATAACTATATGTAGTGTAAATGTCTGCAGCTATTTGTCATACGGAGGTTACTTCTCAACATTCTCATTAGAGCACGGGATTTACGTTCTTGAAAGATAGTACCATAATCACTAAACATGAGACATTTGCATCTGAGTTCACTGCTAAAGTTGTGTATCATATATGCACTTCATTCGTCTAATGCGTGATCATAGTTATACAGAATAAGATGCATTATTGATTGTTCAATTTGAGTAAGGCGGTGATACAGGATGGAATATATGCGTACGATTTCCAACAGTGTGAGTTGGGAGTGGCAACGTGGATTCCTGCTAAAAAGGGTGTGTACTTGACATTTCTGCTTTTCAAATGAATGGAAGTTTTTACACATGCTGACAAAATAGCGAATGTTGTTAGTGCACTTCGCATCAAAACATGCGACACGCAGTACCTATCACATAGTCAACCCCACTTTCGTTTTTATCATATATTTCCTTAAGCTTAAAGCTTATTCGCTCTCTTCCCCTCCTTCACTCATGTGAAACTAAAATTAGGAAAGAAGTTTTCTGCCGAATTTCTCAAAACATGTACAAATTTGTACCGATGGAGTTGACAAAATAGCATACAAAAAGTGTCAAAGCTGAGACATTTAAAGAAATAAATAAGACGGTGAAAGCCATTAACACAGGACCATAAAGAGAAGCTTACATAGAGAGAAACAGAGAGGGGAGAGAGAGGGGGGGACAGAGGCATCATTAGAAATTTCATCAAGGGAAATGTAACAAAGGAAAAGTGTTTCTAATATGAGAAATCTCACACATGTTTATAGTATATTGCATTAGTAAATAAAATATGCAGGCTGATGGCTTCGAAAGTAGTTTGTTCCTCTAACAATCTTATCAAAATGTACTGCTTAGATTACAAATTCGTGAAACATTTGAACTTGCGCTTTGTGACATAAGAACCAGTGGTGGTAGAATAAGGAAACCATTAATTTTGGAATGTAAGGATTTCAGAATTCCAAAATGTTGAAATTTCAGAATCTGAGAATATCGTAATTGTAGAAAGTGAGAATCAAATAATCAAAAATATGAAACGAGACGAAATTTGATAGTGCTATGATTTTTATGTTACGGTTTTCTCGAAAACCGTAAGAGATAGGACAAACGTTATAAGATTCAAAAATATGTCTTTTTTATGATCTTTAACTTTTGTTTCATACATTGAAAAATAAACAGGCACTTTGGAAGATCGTGGCCGTAGTACATCATGCACAAGTGTTTATTTTTAATATGTTGTTACTGGGTACGAGTGCTACATATATGCAAAGTATCTCCTTTTAGTGAATTATTTCTGGACTAAAATTGCTAGTTTGCATTTGAATATAAAGTGGAGTCTTGCAAACGAGCTCAACGTCTCCTATTTATTTCATCCCTAAACTTGGCATTCGATGTTTTGGGCTGCCCTAGGTAAATATACTATTCAAATATGCCTATTTTCTCTCCGCGAACCTTTATTTCCTTCTTACTAGCAAGTCGATTGTACATTATTTTACTTAAATTGACAGGCTGCAAAATGCTTTGAACTTTAGAGCTTCATATTTCTAACACTACGACACTCCGAAAGCGGCATTTTACCGTCAAATACTTTAAACCTGCTCTATTTGAAAATGCATATTGCAAAATAATGTAATTGATGTGTAAGAAATTCCTCAGAGAAAGCAGCTGGCGGAATATCTCTGATCTGTATGTTTGAACAAGGAACCAAGTTTCGGATCTTCAAACTGACAACCAGGATGTTCTTCTTGGCTGCGAGGACCGGGTTCTTAGAACCTGGTACCAGTAAACCAAGTTGGATGTTGGTACCGGCTACCAGGGCGTAGACTCAGAGTATCCGGCTTTGGAACAAGATACCCGACTCCGGATCCTGGCTCTGAGGATCCAGGTCTTGGAACCTGATACCCGGTTCCTAAAGGATCCAGTGCCGACCACACAGAATTATATATATACAGACTGTTTCCTAATTCTGGTAACTGAGAAACAGACGAGTAAAACGTAAGCTTTCAACTTATTTTCACGCAATTTTCCAAATTTGCCCATAAAACCTTGACTTTTTGACAGTGAAAATAATTTTCCTTAACTAAATTACCACCCCCCAACATAATGAACTTCTCTTATGGAGAAAGCAATGCTAATTCAGAGGACCACTTTACCTAGTGTCTAATTTTATTACCAACAAATGAAGTCAGATGATGATTATACTTTATAATATATTGGAGGATCTCTCGAACTGAAGCATTCACTTTTCATAAAATGAAATACCCCACCCCATGTGGACGTGAGGAGGGGTTTACAACACCCATTAGGTTATGAATGTCGTAATCTATTTTTCAATAAAATTACTAATAAGTATAGCATATTTACGTTGCTCAAGGCCCGTAGTTAAAAAAACATAGCAATATATTCCACATACCCTACCCGTAAGGGGGTTCGTGGGGATTAAGGCATGCATTGAACAATGAAATTTGGAATGACGCATTAGGTTAATTAGCTTACAGACCTCACAAATTTATTTTACCGAATGCCTGAATTTAACAAAACAAACTACCATGCCTCACAAACCAAACCCTATACAGGAATTTGGAATGATGTTTTCAGTTAATCAGCTTACAACCATCCTAGATTTATCTTACCGAATGTTCTTATATAGCAAAACAATGTGCTATTTCCCCACGTACTGTACCCCATACGAGGATTATTTTATTGGAAAATAAAACATGTGTAGAAATTTGGAATGCAAGTTTCAGTTAATCATCTTGCAGGAATCACAGCTTTATCTTACCGACTATCCGTATTTAACTACGTTCTACACTCCACCTCATATGGAAGTAAATAGGTGTTATGCGTAAAAATGGTTATTGTTTCTTACTTTGCTTGATACAGACCTTGGTTAAGATAATTTAGATTAACCGGAAGCTGATTAACTGAAACATTCTTTCGCAATTTGAACACATACTCTAATCCTTACTAACCAGCTTATCGTGTAGGGTATGGCACTTTGTTCTTTTAAATACTGGCATAACTTTAAATACAGATATACGAATTAATACTGGCATTCAGTAACTCAGATAGCAAATTAGTTTACTGTAGTTTGCATTTGTATTGCCATTGAGTTGCAAGATCTCCCAAGAATCGCAAGAGTGCTGTAATTTAACTTTACAGCTCTATGGAATTTCTCTTGCGCTGGAAATTTGCCGCAAGTTTCTTGCAAGTTGTACAACTCCTTTCTCTTTCTTAGTAGTTGCACGGAAACTTAGCTGCAGTTTAGTAGCATTTTCATGTCAACTACACCTGATGCTGCATAATTGTTACGAGTTACTAGAGTTGAAAACGCAGTTTTAGGAGAGTTTCTGAGTGATTTTGATGGAATTTTGTTATAAGTTACATTTGCTATCTGGGAACATAAATCTGTGATAGCTGGAAGTTAATTAACTGAAACCTGCATTCCAAATTTCAATACATGCTCGACCTCCTTATGGTGTGGGGGTATGCATGTACAAAGTTTTGTTATCCTAAGCTGATTAACTGCAAACTGAATTTAAAATTTAGTCGCATGCTCTAAACCAAACTTACCCCTTACGGGATATGGTATGTGGGGTAAGACACATTATTTGTTAAATAGGGACATTCGGTAAGATAAATCTTCGCTGGCGGTAAGTTAATTTAAAGCAACACTCTAAATTTCTTAGTTGAAAGCATCCTTTAATTACCGCTAACTCCCTTATGGAGTGTGGTATATGGGGTATAGTACCTTATGTAAATACGAGCATTAGGTAAGACAAATTAGAGATAGCTGTAATCTGATTAACTGAAAACTGCATTCCAATATTCATAGTTGAACACATGCTTTAAGCTCACTACACCCACTTGTGGGGTAGGGTATAAAGGGTATAGTACTGTTTCGTTACATACGGATCTTCAGCAACGTAATGTTATTTCCAAATGAGTTTTGATGCTTTACTAAAGATGACGTAATTCGGAAAGTATATTTTACGGGGGACTTTTGTAGAAAAAAAGGTTGTTGTAGATCAATTGTATTAATGCGTGTAGAGCTTACGTCAAGCCGAAGACACAAATGAGTTTATACGTAACACAGGGAGCTCTGTTCTTTAATAAGTTATCCCTAATTTACAGGATTAGGAATGCAAATTCAACGAGCACATTTCAGGGTTTTCCGGGTCATATAATCACTCGTCGCCTTACTGAGAATCGGTTCAACCAGTACATCAAAGCTACTGAAACCTATTTACATAGCCATAACTCGAAACATTAAATCAGACACAAATTTTGAGATTTAAAAGACCAGAAGCATGTTGGAAAGTATAACTCTCCAGTGTTCTTTGGAGGAGTGGGCCTTAGGTGCACGACACAGAAAGTTATTTAATCTTAGTTCGACAGCAAAATTTAGATAATATTACAAAAGTTATCTAAAGACACCGTTGTCATGAAGACCACCGAATTACAGCTAGATGTTGACAGTTCATTTGCACTAAGTTCTTCTCAAATGAAATGTCACTCAGATAATTTCAGAAGTTCATAAAAACACTCACTTCAGAAAGATTTCTAAATTACAGCCAAATTGTTAAGTTCGAAGTGTTCTTTAAAGTTCCAAAATGATGACTCTAATAGCGAAGTCGCTCTTCAAAATGCAGATCACCAAATCAGTTCAAGACGGAGTCTACTAGAGAAGAGTCACGGACTGAGCCACGAGAAATAACGAATTCTGTATAGTGACGCTATTGGTGGCTAATCTATATTCAAATGCTCAAAGTCCGGAGTCAACGACTAGTCGCTAATAAGTTGGTGGGACTGAAGGAGCTTCCAATTTTCCCAAGAGGGTATTGGAATATGGTCGGTCTTGATTAAATTCTTAAAAATGATTGATTAAAAGGGTGAGATTTTTTTGTAAGGAAATACTATTTTGATCACAGTCTTAATTTTGTCTGGATAATTCAAAATAAAAGTTTCTCTCGGAGGTCACTCACGTTCATCGAAAATGTGACATATCACTGCTATCAGTTATTGGATATCAGATTTACTACGTCCTGTTGTACAATTTATCTTGGCTCTCTGGCCTAGATTTCCAGGCCAATGACATTTTAGGAATTTACAACAATTTACTCACACTTACTATCTGGTCTTTTAAACTCTTCAAGTTACAAGATATCACAGGAGATCCGTGCGACTTTTAAAGATTATTTTCAGATTTTCCATAGGGTTGCCTTCGAATCTCTTAGCAGCTCATGGCTACATGGCCATTACCCAAACCGTTTACTGAAGTATACTTATAACTACGTACATATGCACAAATATAATTGACATGCAAATAATGATTAAAATTAATTTCTTCGCCTCTCAACCTCCTCACGTCTATGACAGTAAATAAGTGATATTAGCAATTTGATTGAAACTTGCATTACGAAATTCATAGCCTAATGGGGTTGTAACATCTCCTCACTTCCACATGCGGTGGGGTATGTGGCGATAGGGTATTAAATTTTGTGAAACGCTAATGCTTCAGATCGAGAGATCCTACATTGTTTTGTAAACGCAAATCACCATCTGATTTAATTTATTGGTAATTAATAAAACTAAAGACTAGGAAAAGTGGTTCTCTGAATTAACATTGATTTCCCCATAAGAGAAGTTCACTTTTGAGTATGAAGTTTGAAATAGGGCTCTAAAATGTAGTTTAAGAAAATATTTTTTGCGGTGTCAAAACGTACGGGTTCTGTGAGTTAGTGTGGAATATATGTAGGGTGGTTCTCGAAATCTGTAATAGTGCCATAGGTCAGCTCCTAGTGCAGAAAAATCTTTGAAACAAAAAATGTTAATACCGAAGTGCATGTGGGAAATCACGTGGTGATGCTTCTGAAATCAGGGGTCTCTGAAATACCTCTACGAGGCGGCAACTTCAAAACTTTCAAATGGCAACAGGTGTTCATTTTTCTCCCTTTGAAACAAGTGCTAAATTCTGAACAACTTTTAGAGGAGCCACTATTCCATAGCTTATACCGTTTAGCAGCTAGAACATATAACTGATAGTGAAAATTAGAATTGTATACAGGGTTTTCGAGACCTTTTGGATGCTGCAACTCAAAGAGAATAGTAAATAAAGGTTTCAAAGCAAAGTGAAATAGGAGAAATCAAACTGTGAAATTTTCGAAAACAGGAGGCTTTCGGAAATGCTGTTACGGGGGTGCACTTCAAAATTCTAAATAGAAACAATGGTTGATTTTGCTTTGTTTGAATCAAACAAATATTTTTGAGAACCTGCAGATGAAACGTTCTTAAATACCATCCGTTACAAGAACTACTTGGTAAGTTAACTACTGACTACAAGAGTTAACAATTAACTCTTGTAATTGCCAAACGTTACGAGATATTAAATAATATCTTTGCTTCTGCTAAAGGAAAAAATAGGTAATTTAGTATATTTGTCGTTACTTCAAGGTTACATCCCATTAACCTTCTATTGCAATGCACATAAAATATGAAGCAGATGGCTAGCACGCAGAACGCTGTGTAATTAGTATACATATTCAGTGAACTTGATTGAAAATTCAAAATTTTAACGGTAACCCAATTAACTTATATCACACGATATGTTAAAAAAATTACTGTGTATGCCGTTACAACCTCAAATTGGTTCTTGGAAGAAGTATCCGAAACGGATAACTTGAAGTTAGAGTATGAATGCACACTTATTTTTCCAGAGTGTGATTTCGGTTCATTTATTTATTTCTCATTAATGCGGACTCCTGGAATATGTGTAGTGCATATGCAACTTCATTTTCAGTGACGAAATTCCAGTCAGTGATAGATGAGTTACTGTATATTATTCGATTCAAATCATTGCCGTTTTGTTACATTAGTACGAAATTACTGCGTGTTCAAGGAGTTTTCCGATAATGTATTCTGCCTTTCATCAATTTAAACCTTTTCAAACAACATATTCGATCCAGATTTTTTACGGGAAACAAAATATTATTTATTGATTTAGAGTACATCATGTTAAAGAATTAAATATGTTCATGTGTTGCAAACATTCAAAGCTTAAGCACAAAAAAATATATAGCGATAGCCACATTAAAATTGTTTATAAAATAAGTCCTTATCAAGTAGATTTGCATCCTTGTCTTAAACAACTTTACAAAACCTGATAAAATTTCAACCATTTTTTTTCGAATAATTATGCGATACCAAAATTTATTCACCATTAAGTTTGCATTAATTCTTTTGGTTTATTCTATCGTTTCATTTCTTTATCGTCATTATTATTTTTCAAAGAAATTAACCCTTTTTATTCTAACTGAAAACAAATTGTAAAATAATTATTTTGTCGTTTTAATAGCGTTGTTTGTTAGTCAGCTGTTCTTCTCAGTTTGTCCCGCCTTTTTCTTGCTGCCTTCTGGGTAGCTGTGATGGTGTGCCAGGTAACAAGGACGATAATTCAGTTTGATTGTATTTACGTGAGTTTGTGCATTTAATAATTCTTTCTGTCATATCTCGTTCATTCTGCGTTATGGAATCGGAGCAAATCTTACATTACGTTTTAGTGTATATCTTCTGAACAGTGTTCTTCAGTTCATTTTTCTGAAAGTAATGGTTTTGATGTGGAATGCTATTTTGTTTTGGGTTTTGTTCCATATAGCGTTAAAGACCATTACTGGTACGGAGTGGTGCTATTGGTTTGATTATTTTCATATCCGTAAAAACAGAACCATTCAGGTTTGGTTTTGTGCTAATACATTTAAACTACTTTCACGCGAATTCTAATGAAGGATTCTATTCCATTAAGGCAGTAACGAGGAGATATTGTATTTGTACGTGAGTAGCTATTACAATTAGTTTGCTTTATTTTTTCTGTAGTTGTGATTTTGCATGCATTTAATGGAATTGTGTTTTCTTATTTCTTACAACAAATGTTGCTTGTTAAATGAATATCATTTGGTATTCTATTCACCTACTTAATTGCAAAACAGCAATAAATGAGTTCTAGATTTTAAGTCACGAACTCAGAGGAACACTTGAACTGTACTATTCCATAGTTCGTAAGTATATTTCTGATATTTTTCTTTACATTTTGCTTGGATTCGTTGAAGTAAAATGTAAGGTGGATTTCGAAACGTCATTTCGAAAAGGGGAATGGTTAAAAGCTTGCTCGACAAAACCGTCTTCAGATCGAGAATGTACCGTGCGATGAGCCAGAGATTCTACATTCCTTTGCTTGCGAGTTTACTGTGTGGAAATTATTGAAAGTGTTGACTTTGAGCGTATTGATGATCTGGCGTTTTGCTTTAAATAACATTGTCCTTTTTTATCATTATTTTTTCAATTTATTCTAAAAATTGTGGCAGGCAAAAGACTTTGGGCGATCCGTTATGCTCTAGGTTAAACTTTCGTTGAATTATTTCGTGACATGATGTACTGTAAATATTAGCCACATTTACCTTGTCCAAACATAAATACGTATTTTCTTTGCTAGTTTAGTGTTTCTTGTCTCAACAACTTAACCATGTAGTTTCAAGCTGATTTCCGAAGCGTACGGTTTAGATAAGATAAAATTCTTCTTGTGGGCGGTAACAGCACTATGGTTTACACTTATCCCAGCATACTGTTTACCTAAATTTTAATTGTATACCTGGCTTTAGGCACGTAAGGCTCAGACCGTTGGAGGGGCGAAGAGGATTAGAGGAAGATGTCGCCTTGGGTCTATGTTGAAAGTGCCATCTCGGCATTTGCCTTGTGTGACTTAGGAAAGATCCTGAAAAAACACCAGCCAGCATGGTCGGCCGCTGGGATCATACACACAAGCCCCCAAATCCTATGCCAACGCTCTACCACTGAGCTACGGTGGATCAGCACTACTTAAGTAAAGAAAAGTAACATTTCATCACGTCCTGAAATAAATGTTAGAAAATTTGCTTCTTTCTCATATTGTAATAATGGTATAACATGTCCATTCTTCCTAGCAAGCTAAGCAGAACTCATGGAAGGGTTTCAAATCAGGTTTCTGTATGTCACTTCCAAAGTTGGCATTCTTTCCTTACATTTACAATCACACAACTTAAAACGATATTTTGTATCTGCGCTTAAAATTTAATATCATGAATAATGCCTTATTACATGTTAGAGAAAAATTAAATATAATTTTTCCTGACTCTATAAATCAAATTAGTTCCAGTGGAACAGACATTCATTCTCCACACATTAGTCAGTTTAACTACAAAACCAAAGGATCATACTCGTTATGGATAAGGACGATAGTTATATTTTAAATACTTACTTCATTTTCACCAATATCATGGTATCTTTCCTCCTTTACCAATACAAATTCGGGAACTCTTTCTTGGATATCTAGATGTTCGCTATCTTGAGAAGCCATTTCAAGTAATTATGCTCCAATGAAGCAAATGTAACACCTTCTGTGAATATAACGCATTCTCTTTAATGGTTAACTGATCCAATTTGTGAGACCCTGAAAAACAGCGTAATGATAATTACCATTGTAATTGTAATTGTGTAAAATATATGATTTTCGACAAGAAGAAATTTATTTTTATAGCAGCAAATTTATTCTAGAATTCAAAGCCAATACATAACCTAAGTTGTCCACTGGAAAATCTACATAGCACGCCCGGGATCGAGCCGAGGAGCCCACGTACCAGAGGAACTGCAGTCTATATTTATACTAAATAGTCAATCTTTCTGAATGATAAAAATTATTGTGGTTGCAGAATTCGCACACGTTAAAAGAGACGGAGGCGTTCTAGGTATACGTACTACACAACCACACACCTTTGTTTCAGGGTGTGTTATTTGTTTGGTTTTCTCAACGAAAACGACAACAACCACATTAATAAGTATATTAGTTTCACTTTGCTCTTTTCCAGACTTTTGTACGGTTCTATCCTGTAACATTAAAATTGCTGTGCACTTATTAAAAATTCTTGTGACACGAACAAGTTAATTCGATTTGTTAGTCATTTCGATACGACTGTGCAGGCAGGTGGTAGATCAGCTTATCTTGTTGGTAGGGGGAAACCACATATATACAGTCTGATACAGAAATTATGACTTATCTGTAACGTTAAAAAAGCGAGGTAGAAGGTAGATGATAGAACACAGTGCTAATCCGTGTGCTTATGGTAAGAGACAGGGTCCAGCGTTCAGTTTGATGAAACAATATTGTGGGGATCTCGGTAGTTCGTCTGAGGCCGTAGGGAAGGAGAAGCCAATGTGGTAGCCAGCATATACCATTTTCAGAATGCAATTCACGATATCTTAGGAACTATTACAAATAAAGCTCTCATTTTGGTGTCAAAGTATGTCTTTGTTAAAAAATCGTATTCACCTGGGTAGTCCATCTGGAGACATGGCGAGGAAAATTCAGCCTGACTACCTAACCAAGTGATTTCTAACATAGAAGCAACCACACATAATAGTGACGTCTTAGGCTATCAGTAGAGACGAATCTAATATGGCTCCCAAACGAAGTAATTTCTAACATACAAGCAGCAACTTATTCGGAACTATTACTCCCACAATTTTGATGTAAAATCGTAGAGTTTATGGTCAAAACGACCAACAGGTCATGGTGACCGACTTGGGTTGTACAGAAAAAGCAACAATATAGCTGCCGAAACAAGTCATTCCTGATGTACCTGAGAAATTATATTCAAAGTAGCAGCATCAATAATCTAGTCCATTTAAACTAATGCAAATTGACGTATTTAATCAGGTTGCTTCCATATATTTTATTAACTAACATGTAGACCTCACGACTTCGCCGTTACGTTAGCAAAATAAAACAACTACTGTCATAAAGTAGAGATTAATATAAGATCTTGGCAAACACCTTAGCTGCTAATGAGCTAACTAGAAATACGGGAAAACTAAATAGAAACTTCAATGTGGGAAAACCCTGTACAATATAATTTGAGAGTTCCAAGGCCGATTCTTTTCGAAATAGACTGGGGAACAATAGTTCTTAGTTCAACTATGTAAATCGGGTTAGACGGCCTATTTTTATGGCACTTCCGGATCATGAGCCCATATTGAAATCCGCCATATTGGATTGAGATCATTTTTTTCGAATGGAATGCTCCACAGATAGCGTTCTTACGGGACAAAATTACGGCAACGCGAGAAATCAATATCCCCAGCACTCATAAAATGGTCCTGATCTCGCCACTACATCACCTCGCCACTGTGGATCTATGTTCATTGACACTGTAGTTATCTGCTAGAAACAGCGAAATGGTCAACATTCAAAGTACTGTAAGTTGTAAACAGTCCTAGATATGCACAAACTAATCAGTGCATGATATTGCTTAAAAAAATCATTGTTGTTTGATACCTCACATGACCCTCTTTTCATTATAAAAATGACATTGATCCAATATGGTGGATTTCGAGATGACGGTCATGATCCGGAAGTTCCATAAATTAACCCTCCTAACGCGATTTACATAGTTGAAGTCAGAACTATTGTTCTGCCATCTATTTCGAAAAGAATCGGTCTTGGAACTATCAAATTTTATTGTACAGGGCTTCCCCACATTCATATATCCATTTAGTTTTCTTATATTTCTAGTACTCATTAGCAGGTAATTTTTTGACAATATCTTATATTCATCCCTACATAATGGCAGTAGTAGTTTCATTCTGCTAACGTAATGACGAGGTCTACTTGTAAGTACTTCGCAATAACACGCAATTTGCGCTTCTCCAGCCTTTTACCATAAGTTACATGCAATTTCTTCTCATATACGGATGGCTCTCCACCGTCTTAAATGAACCTCCTAACATACTAATACGCGCCACAAATGCTTGCTCACTCAATAACCGTTAGATCTCTTACACCTTAAGAGACCATGTCTGAATCTGTGGTTTTTTATTTATGAATCCTCTAGGTAACAACATACATTGTGTCGACATACAACTCTAAAACAAAACAATAAAGGAAACTCTCTTCTCCAAAGAAAAACCAAGGACCTCGCGATTCAGTATCATTGCCAGGACCTGACCTTCAAATATAAGATATTCCCGTCCTTCATCAGATTAGTGCCACATAGCAATTTTCTCCCCCTCACGTTATAAGAACATCTTTGAGAATTAAAGTATTATAAAAATCCTTATTATACATGTATAACTTGTTGATAAGACTGCCTTATGCTGATCAACACCCTTAGTAAAGCTGCCAGTTAAATATCCGATTAATTATTTCTCGTATTCAGATATTCCTACTATTTGAATTATATGTATGCTCACTACTTTTGACTGACTGATACTCTTAATCGTAGCCACTAAGCATTACCCTTCAGTTATCTCCTCACAATAAATAATCAAGTTAAGTTTTTTTTTAAAGTATTGTAATTCTGATATCTTGCCCGATAACAAGTTTCAAGTTTGTTTCTCCAATAACCAATATACATTGGTGTCTGGAGGGTATTGCATGATATGTATAATACACGAGAGTATTACACGACATTTATATTTTGTGAAGTATAGCTAATTAAGTTTTAAAAATATAGACAATGACATTTAGAGAATATAAATTTAGACAACATTTGCGATATGGACAATAAATTTTCTGTATAGATTTGTGAGCAAATATCTTTACAAAGTACATAATAATAATCGCTAATAAATGGTAATGCTCGATATTTAAATGTTGTATAGAATAGACAATAAGTCTTAACACAGACATTAAATTTGTAATGCACAATAGTGAGTTGAGCTGCTGTGGAAATGTATAATAATAATTCTTTTACATCGTAATATACCTTATCCAGCAAATGTTCCTTTAACTGTTTCTTGCCTTCTTCATTTCTTATACGTGTTCGCAGCTGATTGTATATTTTGACACTCATATGATCAGGCCTTTCTTGTATGAGGGTTAGCCTGGTAAAATATTGTAATTTTTCCTCTTTTTTCTAGCAGCATATTTATGTTTTTTTATAAGTGCATCGCTTTTTAATTTTATATATAAAACTATTTCATAAAGATATAAAGAAGGAAGAGTCAGTATTCTATATTGTTTAGAGTTCTTTGCAAGAAGTTCTTCTGCTAACTCCGACAATGATACGTAGTGCCTGCTTTTGTTTAGAGAAGATCGATGCTGTTGCTGATGCATTGCCGCAAAATATGATGCCATAACTTATTATTGGATAAATAAGTCCATAATAAACCTGAATTAATGTGTTTGTACTTAATGTCTCTTTTAGTATTCTTAGGGCAAAGAATTTAGAATTAAGTTTGTTTTTACCTGGTCTATGTGGCTGTTCTATTTAAGATTTTGGTGTATTGTTATTCCTAAAAACGCTGTTTCGGTGTTTATGTTCACATTTAAGAAAGCTGCGTGATTTTTAATATCGTTTATTACAGTATTTTGTTTTGCATGGAAGTGTGTGTTTGTGTCATTTAGTATCAGATTATTACTATCGAACCAATTTGTTTGTTTGTTCTAATATTTGAGGGTAAGTAATTTATATATTTTCCTTTAACAATGATGCTGGTGTCATCATCATATAAAATTAGCTGCCCTTGTGTTATAAATAAACGTAGGTTGATCATTTATGTATAGTAAAAATAATAAGGGTCCTAAAATCGATCTCTGTGGAAACCCATGTTGCACTGTCATTTGTTTTGTTATGTTTTGCCTTCTTCCTGTGTGTGTTATGCGTGACTTCAACTGCTTGTTTTCTGTTTGTTAGCTAAGATTGGAGCAAATGTAGTGCCTTTCCTCTAATCCCATAGTGTTCTAGGTTTTTGAGCAGTATTTCGTGATTTACAAGATAGTATAGGGAAAGAAGGAGGTATGTGCATGAAATTTGTTTTCTCGTAAAACATTTTAATGTCTAACTCTCTCATTTACTTCGATGTATTTCATATTCTTAAACCGCTATAACGTTCTGATTATTTGCACTTCTGTGTTCAAGCTTTCTCTGCTGTTAGCTGTCATTGTCCAATACCAGCTAAGATTGAAAATCTCATTTTTTAAATGTACGTGCCCCTTCTCTCCCTAAACTTTCAATTGCAACGTTGTTTTAATTTTTTATTTGTTCTGTATTCGTTCCAAGTACGAAAGGAAAATATCATGTTATTTGCTTCCAAAATATATGTTTGAGGGTGAGATGAGAGTGTTCCGTATATTTTCTGCGGGAAAGATTCAGGGCTGGGGGTTCTCTGACATCTTCATACCAATAACTCAGCGGAATACAAATTTCCTATCAATGATGACTAATCATTCCTGAACTGTTACTTGCTAATCCGATGCACATGGAGTAACAGTTTTGCAATATTTCTGTGTTTTAAGCTTTCAAAGATTTCCAACAGCTTGTGACGTGTCAGGTACCCACTATCAGAAGTATAAACAACGGTTGTTTGCTGTATTCACTCGCGCAGTTTGCAATTCCTCACGTTCCTCCATTTCCAGCACTGACTGCACGGGAAGGCGGTGATCGTAACTAACGTTTGACATGCTGTAAAACCAAATTTCGTCGAAAATGCCTACAATCTCTTTTGGAAAACATGGACAACTTTAGTATCTTACTCTTTTCGGCAATTACACGAATGGAAGTTTCTGGCAGGGAAGAACTTGTGCCGATTTCTAGACCAAGGGTACAAGGTAACTTCAAACACCATTCGATATCTTGTAATACAAACTAAGATTAATCGGAAGAGCCTATAATCTTTAATGAAAAACATCGGAAACTGTTTCCGACACTTATGCGCATGGATATTTCTGAGAGGGAACACAGTTTGTAATGATTTCTGGCTCAGTGGTAGGAGTTTCCGTCAAATATCTGTTGATAAGCTGTAGAGCTAATTAAGCTCCGTCAAGGAAGTATACAATTGTTTCCAGAATACCGGCAACTTATAGTTTCCTATTTATTACAAAATGAATAACAATAATGTCACCTAAATTTCTTCGTATTTACGTCCGAGAAGAATAACATTATTATACGTATTCTCCGCTGACAAAAATGACGATTATTTTGCGCGCACACATACACATAAACACTTTGATTACATATTTTCCACTAACTGTTTTAATACTATTTTATTTACGCTTATTTACTGCTATTAGAACTAAACGCGTCTCAGTCTAAATCAAGCAGTATAACGGGGATAAAATATTTACAACTCGAATCTTCATCTATCGCAGCAAGAATCATTTCATGTTCGCTTTCGGTAGGCCAGGATAATGATAACTTGTTTGCTCTTTTATAAAAAAAAAAGCATTCGCTGTCGTTCAAACTAGAATGACTTTTTCTTTGAAAACATTTCTTTCTAGTCTTGGGTCTCCATGGTAAATATTACAAGCTGAAGGTGGCGTTCGGTAATGTCTACATAATCAGGTGATTTAATTTTTGAAACAATTTTTTAAAATGTTTCTCTCAGCCTTGCCTTGCTTTCTTAAGAGTTGTCGTTTGGTTTCTTTTTAGGAGATTTCTAAACTTTCATATTATACAATTTTTAAGTAGGAGTACACTGTACTCTCACTTCTTTGGCAAATATACTTTCATATTTCCTTCATTCGCATGCTGCCTGTAACATTTTCCCAGCAGTTAAGGCTTTTTACTAAAATTAAACGTTTTTTACAGATCAACCGGTATATTAGCTTGGTAAGAAATACCGATGGTTTTCAAGATATGCCATTCAATTAGTTTATTGTTCCATTTCAAAATCTTCAAAAAGAAGGACAGACACAGGTGCGATATAGAGGTTGGTTTAAAATTAGGAGTTAATATTGTAGGAACAAAAATTATCATCAGATTAAGAAAAAAGTCTTTGCAGAAATGTAAAGGAAGACGTAGTTTAGTTTCGGAGCTGAAGTCTGTGTCTGACGGTGTCTGAAGTGAGAGGGGCATAGCCATAAATGAGGACATCTTTCCGTAATTTATGCAGAGTTATTACTCCTTAAAGTTGATAACTATTTATGCTCAAAACGCAATATACTGTACTACTTCTGATGCAGCAAATCTCACCAACTAATTAACATAACGAAGCATTTTTCATATGATAAATGCTTGTTTCTAGTTTACGATGTCAAAAGATTACGTCAAGATTTTTTTTTGCACGTGATGTTCAGGAATTGCGAAAATTTGAAGATAATTTTTTTACTGTTTTCCGTAACGGAGTCCGTACTTGCTCTTTATAACTGTGAGTACCCACTTCTACGTAATTTACCCAAAAATACCTTTAAAAAGTTGGGACTGTTTACTTCCACTGTAACAAGAGAAATTTGGTTCACTGAAAAGTCTGCCATAGTTGGACGCCATTTACTCAAACAATTTAATTTGTAGTACAGTGAAGAATTCTAATGAGTTTTCTAAACCCCGGTGTCTATTGATAATACCTCTCTTCGCGTAAAATCTAGTGCCGAAGAGTCACGCGGTGACTCAGTGGTAGAGCGCTCACTTCTGAGCCGCCGGGTCCTTAGTTTGATCCTGGCTTGTGCCACGTGGGCTTTGTGGTAGATAAAATACCGTGTGTGTTTGGTATTGTCGGGATCTCCCGTTTCCTCGACTACTGACCCAAGGTTGCGTAATGCCTTAAACAAACTACAAATTCCTAATTCTCGCGAAAAAAATTTTTTGGAATGCCATGTGGGAAAATGATGTCCACATATGGCAAACGTATCATAATAACCAAATATTGCATGGAACATCTACTTTGAAGATGCGTTTTTTTAAATCTCGGAATTTTTAAAATAACCAACTTTTGAGCATGAAAAATTTAGCCATAAACATAATGAAATACTTGTCGAAGATCAACTTTTGTCAACTCTTAGAACACACAAGTGTCTTGTTTATACTAAAAATCAGTTGTTTGCAAGATTTGCTTTTGAGAAAATGACGAACTTTACAAAAACAACAAACTTTCCGCTATATGTTCTTACGATTCAAGGATGTCCTGAGTTCGATCAACGCACCCATTATTTTTTAAATGCTGTTTTGCTATCAAAAATTAGTGTTCCTTCCAGAAAAGTCTCAGTGAGCTGTAAACTATATCTACATTTCCCGGGGATATTATTTTTTAAACTGTTCTGGAATATGATACTATGTTGGTCAGTAGTCCTCGAGAGCGTTGGCTTAACTTTGCCCCTTTTACGAGAGCTGCAGTTCACGTCAAGCAAGACAGCGTTTTTCCGTTACAATTCGTCTGACTTTTACAAACTGTCTGACTCGACCTGTTTTATATGAATTGAGGCATGTACCGGCCAAGTCATAGAGTTTGGTAATTATTTTTCTATGAGCTCTTTATGTAAAAATTAAAGAATCTGTATTGTTTTTTTTACGGAAATAACAAAAAAAATCATTAACCAAAAGCATTATTGATCACGAAAAAAAAAATCAACAGTAATATGTTTACTGCAACCAAACTGAAACAAATAAAAGTATATTTAAAAGAATACAAGAAAAAAATCTTCGAGAAAAACCCCGAAGGAATGTTCGTTATTTTCATATCACATAACTATAATTTATACACTGCGATACATTTAACTCTGCCCCCGCTTTTAGAACCCTTACTCACTTGCACACAAAGAAAAAAGAACACTGTCACAAACACATTTCAAACAAAATACCCGGTCCTCCACTCTCAAATATCCGCCCGCCAGCACTGTCTCGGACAATTACCGAAGTCAGCCGAAGATGCCTGAATGGCTTCACTTTGTCATCAGCGTGCCACGTGTTGTGAACGCCCATTTCGAGCCTACAGGCTACTAATCTTTAGCAGTTCCTTTCCTCTGTCACCACGTTGTCGCGCATCGTACAGAGCTGTAAGTTTATTTATATGCTGCTTTACCTTACGATATCTATCTGCAAATTGGGGCTGCTATGTTCTTTCCTTCGCGTTGTATTTTTTATGGTGAACGGTGTATTTGCCATTTGTTTCACGAAAATTGGTGTATATCAGCTTGCGGATATTCCTTAGCAGACACACCCGAAGTCAACTTACAGACCCACATAGCAAAATGACGTCCCAGGGATATCTGACGGATCTCCTGGCGGGAGATCGGGACGTCCGTAGGACGTCCTGTTTAAGTCCCGTTTACATCCATGGGACGTATAGTTATAATTAATCCTTCGTATAACTATACGAAGGCATATTCTTCGTATAGTTATAATTAATTAAATAATAATAATAGTAAGGTCGATTTAATTTATAGAAATTCCAGGTAGGTAATCCCGCAGGGCTTTCCGGGGGACCTCCATACGGGATGAACTGTTTGTATTGCCCACAGAGTTATCCCACGGACGTCCTTAGGACATCGCTATGGGAGCAGGACCATTCTGACGGCAATGGGATCTAAATGGGACGTCCCAGGGACGTACTCTGCTATGTGGGGATACGGTACTTACCTATTAATATTATTCTCAATTTTTTAAATTAAAAAGCAGGTAGAACAATTTTAGGGTGTTTACAGTTAAACAGATTTTCGTATTCTACATTATTGTTTCTAATTTCGTGCAACAAAATACTTTTATTTACAAGCGATTTTAGCTTCCCCTTCCACTCCAATGGGAGCTGTCACTCTACCAAAATCTTAAGCACACCGACAACCGAAGAAATAAGCTTAAAAATTGATAGACGCGGTGCAGAACTCTAACTCTCAATTTTGGCGTTAAATTTTCCGAAAGAAAAAACCCTGGCAGAGCTCCTGTAGAAGGAATTACGTATCAAATATTTTTTTCCTCACTATACGTAAGTACTACGTGATGTCTTTATAAAAAAGTACTTGGAAATTATACATTCCAAATATGACTAATATACTTCAAGATATTCTTAGCATTATTATCCATAAAAATAATACATTTTGCTACCATTTTGTTAGCAGAATGTAATCACAAGGCATGTATTTGGATATGTTGGGATTAAATCATTGACCACTATCCCTTTCTATGATCGTCTTTTCTCGTTTAGACGATCTGGCCCTTTTTGAAGACAATTTGTCCATTTATGTTGATGTTCTGACCATGTTGGAGTTTACATGCTCTGTATCTTCGATAATCAGACTGTAATTTTAGACGTTTTGTTACTAACGATTTGTTCCTTTTTGTAGACGTTCTGACCGTTTCTCAGTTAAGATGTTCTGATACTTCGACATTCTAACCTGTTCACTTCTCAGTATTTCACGAGGAACCTAAAGTATTGAATCGTAATAATCTCACTGGAGCAACTGCCAAATTGAATAAATATATGAAACGAAAATAGTATACAAATCAGCAGAAGGTATACGTAAAAATGTAAGGTTAATCAGGATGTATACGGCATGCGAATCATTTTTTGTCTAGTTTTGAAATCTTTCCTTTTCATTGGTTAATGAATGCGCACAAGACGGTGCTTCAAATGCGAATATCCACAGTACTCAAATGGAATGAAAAACACAACATACTTAAACTTTCCTTACCCTTGGTCACTAATTTTATAAAATTTTCTAATTGATATATATATATAATTTTTATTAAAAAATACTAACTACACCAGGATTCGATCCCGGGTTCTCCATATTAGCTATCCAACACGCTATAAAAATACCAAATTGGCAACTGGAAGGCATCCGCTTTTCAGCCTTATTTACTCTCCTATTTAATATTTCTTACGCATTGCTATTTTCATTTAGAGCATCGTACTTACAGAACTTGAAATACTGGACTGGAAATAAAAAAAAAAAAAAACTAGTATACGGCGTACATCTTCATATAACCCTCGGCTACAGCCTTGATAATTTCATTTTAATAATTACGTAAATGCACTGCATCTCATTTTAATAGAAAATCTAGATTTAATAAATAGAGATCCTGACAAGTGCGTTGGATAAATGTTGCAACCCTCAGGGCTGGAATGGTAAAATTTTTGGGGGGTACACGCTGCTCAATAAAAATCCGGATTTGGGAACACGATCCTTTATATCTATGCATTGAGGTGGGTACACGCTGTGATTTATACTATTAGGTGGGTACACGGCGTGTACCCCCGTATACCCTCCATTCCACCCCTGGTAACCCTGTATTATGTGGATGCGAACTGAAATTAAATTATGCAATTTCAGTGGCTACCACATGATTTGTTTCGTAACGTGTGTAGATCGACAATATTTTATTTCAAGCCTGTAATGTAAGAAAACCGAAAGAATGCACGGCGAAAAAAAGTTCTTTACCAATTTTTCGTGTTACTTCAAAAAGGGTTATTTCTTTTAGTATTCCGAGTCCCAGCCATTATATGAGGATTACTTAATTAAAATGTTTATTCTTGCAACAAATTTACATTTAGAGTAACATCTTATTGGGACTCCCTATGACGAAATTTACTTGCACCAGCCTGAGCCAAAGATGGCTAAAGCCATTCAACCAACAAGAAAATTATCTCGTGTACAAGGGTGTAAATGGTATAAATTGCATTCGTAATATAAACAGAAAGTGTTTTGTATGTTGTTTGACGTAAATAAATTTAATTTTAGTAAATTGAAACGAGAAATGCAGAAGATGTGCTAAGTATGAAATTTTCGAGACGAAAAGCAATAAAATAAACTTTGCCAACAAAACTAGTTTTTAAACCCCGCAAAGAAAGAACTTTTTTTTTTGCTATCTTGTTCTTGTACAACACTATTTCAAACTTAATGTTTCAAAAGATTAACCCAACAGACTGAAAGAAACAAAACATAAGCGTAGTTACCTGTACACACTAAATAAAACAGTTTGATAAATACCCTGCATGATTTACTGAAAAAAAGAACTTTACATGTATAGTACAACTATTATAAACCATGCGGCTTAATACCATATACGTAGTGTAGAGTGGCATGTTTTTGTATGAATTTATTTTACGGTGAGTTTCGTAAAGTATACACAGAAGATTTTCTGCTCACAAAAAATCATCCTTGTACGCTATAGACTACACAAATGATTACTTTGCTTGAATTATCATTATTAGGATTAGCATTTGTTGTTTAACAAACCCATAAAAGGAAAAGCTGCACCCTTGTGCAAAACTCATACATTTTACTACCGCTCCGAGTATGTGTTGTTAAGTGTAACCGAAAGCCAAGGGAAAATAAAAGGAACGGCACGACGAAAGGAAGATCTTTCACCATGAATCGTCACGCATTTGACCCAGTAAACCAATGTTTTGTTTTCGTTTTGAATGGGAGCATTAATTAATAGTGAAATGGGTCGACTAGTTTTACGAAATATAGTGAAAGGATTACTAACCTCCTGTCATATCTGGCAAAACTCCAGTAGATAAGAACACTAATAGAGAACAGGGCTGCCAACTCGCATGAGCAAATTCCCGCTGAAAGGCGTATAAAACCCCGCATTTTTCGGTCAAACAGCG
>JAGDQP010014833.1:0-44187 GCA_022664845.1 Lepisma saccharinum | reverse complement strand
GTGACGTTGTCGTAAGTGATCCACTTTTCATCACCAGTCACCAACCGCTTCAGAAATGGGTCGCTTTTGTTACGATTCAGCAGCGATTCGCAGATGGAAATTCGGTCCATGAGATTTTTTTGCGTTAACTCGTGTGGCACCCATACATCAAGCTTCTTTTTGTATCCAGCCTTATGCAAATGGTTCCACACGGTTTTTTGTGCAATGTTTAGCTCTTGGGCAATCGAAACAGTGCTTACATGACGGTCGGACGCGACAATGTCCATGATTTTATCGACATTTTCGACACGTGGCCTTCCAGTGCGTGGTACATCTTTGACGTCAAAATTACCGGAACGAAATCGACGAGACCAAAGTTGCGCGTGATTGGCTGTTACAGTATTCAGGACCATAAACACTATTCACATTTGCAGCTGCCTGGCTTGCGTTTTCGCCTTTATCGAAGAAAAACTGTAAAATATAGCGTATTTTTTCTTTGCTAGTGCCCATTTTGACGCGCGCTCACACAACACTGAGTCAACTCATCACAACTATCTGAACAGTGTTTGTAGTACGCAATCTCATCGTTTGAACGCCATCTCGTTGAACCCGATCGGACTTATACAACGCGAGCTACAGATCACTGAAGCCATCTATTGGCAAAATAATGGATTACTTTTTACTACACCATATACTTAGTCGGTAACAAAGATTGAATAAATTATATGAGCTTTTGCTGGATAGAAACAAGTAATCAAGGTGGAATTCTGATATAGGTATTAGCATAAAACATTCCAGCCTGGTGAGAAATGCTCAGAGACATTAATGTCAATTCGATTAGCGTTACTATCGCAGTTGCATCAATATTATATTCCTAATTGTATCTCTATGAAACAAGACCATGAGAAAACCTACAAGATATGTATAACACACCATCGGTATGCTTTCTACAATACCAGTTGTTTTGACTTTCACACTGTCAGAATTTATCTCCGAATTGAAAGAAGTAACATGAGACTCTTCCCACTATTGAAGATATGCTCTTGTAAATCTTCCCACGACTAGAGATGACTCCGTGTGATTCTTCTCACCATTGAAGACTAAATGTTGACAGATATTAATGCAAGATAAGTAATATGCAATGACATCGACTCCTTGGACTGAGGTCTGTACACAGCTTTATATTTACATGCATATACATTTTATCGCTAAATCCCGAAAAAAACAATTAAACCATAAAAAGACTTGGCCCGAGTGGGCTGTTTTTTAAAATACCCGTTCTTTTAAACTCTGCTTCTCAACCGCTTTCATATCACGGTACAATTGAGAAATTCGGATTTCGAACTGAGCCAAAGTTTTCTAAAGGTCATGAACAAATTACAGTTGTTTTCTGATTTTTAAGTTTGCAGATTTTGGAACTCTACAGACCATTAGAATATACGCTAATAAATCATCAGATGCCTTTCACGTTTTGAGAGCACAATTGCCATGCCCACTTTATGGAACTTTGCATGAGAGCAATTAGATAATTGAATTATTTTTAAACATTTAATAAAATGCTTTTGAACTACCGCAATTCTGGATAAATAAATTATAACGAAAAGTGTACACCTGGAACGTGTGCTCTCACAACGCGATTGATTATCCCATGCAGCAGACCAAATATCCCATGAAAGCGCGTGTAACCTTTGCACTAATGATGATTACATTACATGAGAGGCTCTACTTCGCAATGACACATTATCAAACAAATTAAAGAAGGAATTGCGGGAACCAAGCAGTACCTACTTCCGGCTACAAGCAAGACATACTGTCAAAATTGAGATTACAAAATGTATATGATTTAAAATTACAAGAGTTTAAGTTTGCATATTGATCTGCTACATTTAATTTCTATAATATGGTGCATACGAGTTCTGCATGGATTCTAAGTACAATGTACAAAACCAAACAAGAGGTTAATCAAGAAATTAACCAAATATTCAAGTGGTCAGAATAGCTCATAAGGAAAATGTTGTAGTAAATTTCTGACTTCCTACTTAAAAAAAAAAAGATCAGCATACAATTTCCACATGACTTACCTATAACTACATGGAACAACTGTAATCCAGAAAATTTTTACTTTCCAGGTAATTCGTCAATGCTAAATTTCATAGCTACATCCCTTGAAAATAATGGACAAGGTTAGTTTTTTGTAGTCCTCCCCATGACATTTGGAAAGATAATGACACTGAAAAAAGTCAGTCAGTACATCAGCACAAATATAACAATATGAATTACGATTTTATTTTGTCATCCAGCGTTATGAATCATGACAATCGGCAATGCAGTTGTTTATATCGAACAATCTACTGCAATATCTTGAACAGGGTTCCCACAGAAAGTTTCAAAGAAGTTTTCCTGACTAATCGTATTAAATTTCCCTGACAAACAGCTACATCTGTAAGTACATATATACTCATATTTTACGGTCCACATACCTTACAGTAAATACGACCGACAAAGTTGATATAAACATGAAAACAAATGTAATAAAATACAACTGAAAAGGCTGCCACGTACAGTTAAAACAACTTTCCTTTTTTTTATTTATCATTGCAATACAAATAGTACCAAAAATAAGAAATTTGAAGACTACTCAACAACGCAATTACCCTACAGAACACTTTTTTGGATGTACTCCAACAAAAGGATAAATGTGCAATTCTAAGCCATACGATATGTTTTATAACAGTTTTAAGATTCATTTAGCGAAACAGTTCAAGGTGCATTCTGAGTCTCATACAATTTGCTCTCACCTGTTGTGTTTAAGATATAACCAAAGATAATAAATCAAGGTGGCTACTCTATCGTCGTCTTCCGCCAATCTGCTCTTCTACCACGCATATTTGTGCGCCTTTCTTATGTGACTTCTGTGCAAGCAAGTTTACGGTTCCAGAAGCCGAAATATAGCAATGAAAATATCTATTTAAGAGATTTGTATGTATGTGTCTCCATCAGAGACTACGAAGCAGCGTTGTGCGTACTTATTTTCATCAAACCCAGACCCCGTGGTCAAATGGCTACCATTCCGGACTTGGGTTCTACAATAGGGAGGAATAAGCCATAGTGCTGTCACCGCCTGTACAATTCATTTTATCTTGATAGGGAGGAACGTGGGTTCGAACCCTAGGACAGACCATCCTGACAGGTTTTCAAAAGTTTCCCCACAGTTTAACAAGATGACTGTCGGAAAAGTACACAAAGGCCTTTGTCCACTCCTTTCACATTCTATCCTCTCCTCTATACCGGCCTGAGCCAAAGATGCCTCAAAGCCATATATTTTTTTTTCAAGAACTATCAACGTAAGTACTCCCTTCTTTCTACTTTAGTGATACGTATATTACCATTCAGGATTTCCTTAGCTAGTGATATATAGCGAGAGTGTAAGAGACAGAAAGTCTTTCTTCAAACTGCGCATGGCAATGGGCTCCTATATTTGAAAACGGAATTCGTCCCGAAATATCAAAGTGTCTTCTACAGATATTTTTTAAATCGTTGCCCGTGAATCCTAATAGGAAGAAATGCAGGTACTGATCTTCTATTCTAATGTTACCTTTTATGCATAGAGAGAGAGAGAGAGAGAGATATCAGGCACTCTGTTAACCTTCAAGATGATAATTCTATAGGGTAATTCTTGCGTGCAGATTTCCCAAGACACAGTAAAAACTGATTTTTTGGAAAATCTTGAAAACTCTTTTGTGAACTCAGTTTTACTGACTATTTTTAATTTCCATGACTTTCCAGGTCTGTAGAAACCCAGAAAATACATAGGTAAAGGCATATTTACATGCGCTTTATAGATCAGAGTCCAGGGCAATGCAACAAACCTCAACGTTAAATGTCGAAACATAGCAGTAGGTGCAGATTTTAAAGGAATGATAATCTGGCCAGCTATCCACACGAAAATGCTCACGCGTAAAAATACAAAAAAAAAAAAACAATTGAAGGTTACAAGCGAGCTGAGATTTCTACATTGAAAGCTTCGTAACAGCAAGCAGGCCAGGAAGAAAATCAGTAGCTAACTACACCAATTAACAAACTCAATGGCTTATGGAGTTCGCAAGTTCATCGCTGCAATAACAAACGTTCGCCATTGGATTCTATCCTGGGCAATATCAAGCCAGTTTTCATCACGAACACATACTTCTCGAAGATCTCTTCTAATATTGTCCCCCCAACGACGTCTCTGTCTTCTACTACACCAATACAAACTATTAAATAACATTTTCGTAAACAACCTGAACTATTAGCGTTTAAAACTATATAGATAATAAATTCTGTTTAGTTTTAAACCTTTATTAAAAATTATCTAAAACAGCAAGCACAACAAACTGGATTATTTTCACATACTGGATTACTTTTTACTGTGCCTGAATTGATCAACATAACTATTATAAAAATATTGGTATAGAATTCAGGACAAAATTAATTACTAAAAGCTATAGTTACCGTCGTTGTTATCAATAATAATGTAACTTTGAAAATTGATACAACTGGCAATCATCAGCTTTGGCAGATTTTTGTACAGGGGTGGGAAGATTCATGACAAATATATATTCGCAAAGCAAAAAAGTTCCAATTGAGGCTTTTAGAGCATGCAGCTTTCTCAATTTGAAATAAAGGGGAATAGTGTATCACCTTCCCCGACGCCCATGCTCGGTATCTATAGAAGCACGGAGCTAATCCGGAAATCATAAAAGAAAGGATAAAAAATATAGAGCACTAATGTTGTGCTTTGGTGGCTGATATACCTGACAGCCAAGTGCAGAGGAAAGGTTGAGTTACTATTTAGAGAAGGCTTAGGAGAACCTCCCGAAGGATGTTGTGTTTGTGTGTGGAAGAATTTATATAAAGTGTATATACGTGATTACATCAAAATAACATACTTTTAGGGTCAGCACTCCCCGCCCCACTTCCTAAATACATCCCTCACTCCACACAAAACAAATCTCCCCATCCCACAGTAGTGGCACAGCTGTTTCCAACTGATATATATATATAAGATGGTAAAAAGCTAGAAAAAATGATATTGAGACAGGGGTACAAGAGCTTCACAAACATAATATAAAGGTGGCCACGTTTCACAAAAGCGTTTTCACATAGTAGGAGAGAAAATGGACAGAGCGGACAGGTGCGTGAATTGTGTTAAGGATACGCCATTTTACCAACTGATGCTGGGAACTGGTGTGGCCAGGTTAGGGAGGCGGGAAAATGACTAGATGTGTCGGAGAAAACATCAAATGGACAGTGCGAAGGTTACTAGGAGTAGGTAAGGGCTTCCTGAAAGAATAAGAAGGTAAAGAATCAGAGGGGGAATAATAATAATAAAGATGAAAGGGAAAGAGAGAATGAAAAAACAATATTGGAATGTAGGAAGCAAGTGCAACTAGAGACGGGACGAGGGCTCAGGATTTTCAGGATGCTGACTCGAAAGGTTTCGTCAAGGTGCAGCCGTGATAAGAAGTGTGTTCAGGTATGGGAAGGTGAGGAAGTTTTGATTTGGAGGAATAGCGATGGTTGTTGATGCTGATTGTTACAGGGGTTAGGGTTTCATCAACGTACAAGAGGAACATAGGTTACAGAGTTGGAGAAAAATGAGGTTGGAAGATATGTCGGAAAGAGTACGTCTTGTGAGTGACAGGATGTTTGAAGGTCAGACTAGGATCAAAAATAGGACAGGTTCTTTTGCTGTTACCGCCCATACAATTCATTTTATCTTAGGACAGGTTCTACAGCGGGGTCTGTTACACTTGCCAGGTTTGGAAAGAGGGGCGAGATTGGTACAGTTCTGATGAGAATCATGTTCAGATTCGGAGGTCTGCGGTGGACTATTTTGGGGCACAAGGGAAAACCCTTTCAGTTTCAGGTGACGCAGTGAATATGGGGTGCGTATGGAAGAAGGATGTTCACAAATGCCTCGTGTCAGTACGAACTTTAAAACTCATCACTGTTGAAGCCATATATCTCTAGCTTTTAAATCTTCTAAATTGCGGGCCATAGACAGACTTCGTAAAGGAAGTTTATCAGCTACCAAGTTTATACACTTTGTAAAGATTCCGAAGTTTCTGGACCATTACAGGAGACTTGCTGTCACTTTTCCTTCAATTTTCTCAACTTTGGTTCTGATATATTTCATATTTAATTGCAATCTCTGCACTATCTGGAATATATTTTTTCAACAACTGAAATATTAAAAATAATAAATTAATACAAGGCCAAGGAAGCAATGGTAGATAATATTTGAAATCCAATGAAAACAGATTTTTTCCTACAGTAAGACCTTCTGTGCCGTAACTGCATTAACAGAAGTGGTCGTGGCTGTGGACGGCACTTAGCTCATATACCATAGACTGTAAAGTCGATACCCAGAGCAACATACAGGGTGAATTTTGAATCACACATTAATGCAACCTTCAGTAACAACCGTATCGATCTTGTATTAAACTAAGTTGTACGTTGCAACAAATACCGAACAAGCTTTTCTTAAATAAAAGTGTAATGCAAGAAAACTATTTCGTTACTTTTGAATGGATTGATCTTTCTAATCATTACACCAAATCAGAGTCAATTTTCTATGTGTGTAGAGCATTCCACGCGCCTTAACTGAACAAGACAGTCTGCTGCTGCCGATATCTAGGCTTCTGCTTTGAAGTAAATATAGCATCATGCCTTCGCATCAGCACGATATGCAGTAACGTTTCTCTACAGAATCTTTGTATACGGTAGAATGCCTAGGAGGGGTCTAGTAACTAGTTATTTCGACCTCTACTACATATATTTACGAGACGCACTCCGTGAGATATTGTTATCAACATAGTTATAGTTTTACGTTGTCTGAAAATTGAAATTTCACCTCTAACTTTATCATGATCATATTCATCCATTTTCTTCCATTGTTGGATGAAGGCCTCCCCGTTTCCACATATGTCGGTCTCCTGCTATCCTCATCCATGTAGCTCCTAAAAATCGCATGATTTCAAGTACCCACATTGCATTAGGACGTCGTATCGGTCGTTCCTTTATTCTAGGAGTCCAATGGGAGTGGGTTAAGTTCGGTATAGAGCATCCAGCTGCGAACCAAACTTGGCCTAACCTAACCTAGCAGAAAAATTGAAATCACTTGAATTTGGAGAGTTCTAAAGAAAGTGGATGCCCTATAACGAATAAATGCCTATGAGGAAACTCAGGAGCTCTGTCGGATATCAGTGGTAGATCATTGGCGTAGAATTCGGGAGGTCGTGACTTCAATCCCAGCGGCCGACCATCCTGAGGATTTTCCTATCACACCAGGCAAATGCCGGGATGGCACCTTCAACACACCCTGACCAACACCTTTGTGAATCCTTTCCCTTCCCCTATCTCGGCCTGAGCCTTACATGCCTAAAGCCATAAATCAAATTCAAGTTTCAACAGGCAAATGCCCGACTGGTATCTTAAAAGGTCATATAGAACTCGATCCTTCCCATATTATCTCCCCTCCTCCCCTATACTGGCATGAGTCATGGATGCCTAAAGGCAATGAATTAAATTCAGATTCAACGACACGAAAAGTCTGAAACTGTTCTGATCAAACAAACGGTCCCGGTTTTGTCTCCAAAAAATATGGCCTGCATTATACACTATATGATGTGTTATTTTCTACGTTCTAAATAGGCCCTATTATTTCTCGCATAAAGTATCAGCTAAATGTTTCCCCCAGTACAGTCACGGAAGTATGTACTGTGTAAGTTGATAAAAACTAGCATTTAGCTTTTTATTTAAATAATATTTATCGGCCAGACATGCAGTTATGATTAAGCCGTGGCATGTTACGGAAAAAGATGTCGTAGATTTAGTCTAAAGGGTGCCTACCTAGTCCATAAATATAAAGTAAATAGAAACTAAATCCTGGATCGTAGACTAAATAATAGCTACACTCCCGCAGTACATATTTCCGTGCCTGTACATGGTGGATAAAGCTTTGAGGTTGCCATTTGGCTGTCACGTAAACTTTGGCGGACATCGTTCGTGCATAACATATTTGTAATCTATGTAATTCAATTACCACTGTATACTATTCTAATAACGAACTTAAACATTACTTACAACGGAGTACTAACCCCAGTACATACCTTCAATAATAGCCTTCCTCGTCGTACAAATCTAATTCCAGTGTAAACAAAACAGCTGTTTCCGCTTATGGCGAACGTTCAAAACGAAGAACAACTGACAAACGGCATGCGCAGTGCGAACCACATCGATCGACATCGTTCCGAACAATAATTATCTTCAAGTAATTGCCATAGAAATTTAAATTTCACATATTTTAAATTCATTCCATGGTAAAAGGAAACATGTTATTGCTTTTTTGGTGGGCAAGCCTACCTACTTCCCATCCTGACCGACATCGCGTTTCAGAAGAGCGATCCTTTCAGAAAGAATAAAATTGCATCTGGATATAAAATTGCATATGAATAAGGTTACTACATGTTCCTTCTTGAATATTCAGTACATTATAAACCGTATGAGTATTTCAGAATCTCTCAGATACATTAGTTTTAATTTTCACGTTTGATTTATCGTGTTTTCTTCTGTGTTCAAAATCAAAGCTTCTCTTCAACGTCTTATGAATTTTCTGCCCCTTTGAAAAGAATTTACGTACGTCCGTGGATTTTGTTATTTAGTGCTTTAGATACTATAACGTCGTGAAGCATCTGACTTTCTGCATGAGGAGCTGCATAGCTATCCTGCACCCAGTGAAGTAATGGAGCGTATACGGCGTATACCCACCTCAATTTTTTTAAGCATCACTGTATACCCACCTAAAATTTTAAGAAATACGCAGATAGATGGTACAGTAAGCTTGAGGTGTCCTTCCAACTAGTGAAACTTACACTCACCTAAAAAATTTCGTTATACCCCTGCCTGAACCTACATGCTGGTAGACTACTTGATAATAAAAAAAATGTCCCATAAGTTCGTGATTGTCAGAATCTTGTTATAGAGTTTTAAATAGTCATTTCAGTTCGCTCATATAAACCATAAGGACATGTTAAAATAGCTAACTCTCTGTACCTTTGCTCCAAGTCCAACGCAATTACTACTTACAGTAAAACTATAATATCTTCTGGACCACTATTGTCATCTTGTAGACTCCCGCTTTTCTCTGAGTTCGAGATTGATATATTCTTTAATAGATAGAAATTCCAGCAATTCTCTCGTTTAATATCCTGCTGTTAATAAGCCTTTGTGTTTATGGAAATTCCGAAATCGTCTCACAATATAATGTAATACTTGTTGAAATTAGTATTTCTTAAGATTGAAATTATCACAATAATTTTTTTCTCTTCTAGGTTCGTGTTCCTGTGTGAAAGCGATTACTTAATCAAATTGATGCCACAGAATAATTAGGAAAATATGTTGCTTTGTTGAAGTCATTATGGAGGAAGCATGTTTTGAATTTGTTACTGTGAAACCTGAGATTGACCAACAACAATTTCTTTTAGAAGATTCATCTGACAATGACAACTGCCCAAGAACATATGAGACCTCTGTTCTATGTGATAATGAATCAAATGTGATAAATAAAATAAGTGGCGACAAAAGTATTACTTCACCACCTTTTGACGCCAGTACGTCTGTCAAAGCAGATCTTTCTGCAGAGGAGCAATTAAAAAGTTGTGGGCTGTTGGAAGGTTCCATAGCACTGTGTAATAATGATTTAAGCATTGTTAAAAAAGAATGTGTATCCGAGGATTTAGAATCTAGTTCCCAAACGATATTGTTGAGTGGACTATTGAATGTTAATGCTACAAACTCCAAAGTCAAAGGTTTCAGTAACACTGCAGGAGTGTATGTTATAGCTGTGAAGAATAAAGGGAACAAATGCAAAAGAAACACAATAGAACTTGGGTTGCATGAAACCAGGTTTGTAATTATATATCTTGAGATTTCTTATAAGAAGAATTTACGTACTCTTTAGGTTCGAAACACTAAGTATTGAAGCTCGCACGAGATGTTAAATTCAATACTTGAAAAAGAGTAGCAAGTAATCGTTTCATGTTTATCTGGGCCTCCTGAGGTACCCTCCAAAGATGTAGACATACAATGACAATCTGATAAAGGCATTTAAAATATACACTTAACCCTCTTTGCCGTTTCTACCAAGGTTATTCATTGTTTGTTAATTTCAATCATCACAGTGATCCAAAATGCAAAAACAAACAAAAAAATCGGAAAAGATCCAAAGCACGCACTTTGCCACTCGAACTCACTCAAATAAGTAAGGTTAATAATTTAATGGATTGGATTAAAAATATATCTTAAAGAAAAGGAACTCCTGTGTGTTGCATAGGATTTTGTTTACGCAAAAGTGTGTTGTTTTATAGAAAACTCAATATTGTCTGTGTATATATAGTGGTCACCGTCACTGACTGCTAATCGTGGTGTCTCGGGGTCGATTCCAGTCTCTACCAAGGATTTTTCCAAAGCGAGAGGGCCTGCTACGCTGCCCACCCAGCATCGTGATGCAATTGGGGGGCTGCCGGGAATAAGAGACAACGGCGATCACAGTTGAGAGCTTCGGCTCTCCTCTTCCGACACGTCTGGTCAGCTTCGGAGCAGTAGACAAACTCCTCCCTCCAGGAGGGGCCTCATGCAGTAGTGGATTGAATATAGAATTGAATTACTTAGATAAATAGATAGATTATAATTCAAGCCATATTCAATCCACTAGTGAATGAGGCCTCGACCACGGGATGTTTTCCAAAGCGAGAGGGTCTCCACCGGTGCCCACCCAGCATCGTGATGCAATTGAGGAGATTCTGTGAATAAAAGACAGTGGCGTTCATAGTTGCGAGCTTCGGCTCTCCTCTCCCAAAACGTCTGGTCAGCGCAGGAGCAGTTGACCAATTCCTCCCTTCGGGAGAGGCCTCATTCACTAGTGGATTGAATATGGCTGTGAATTATAATCTATCTATTTATCTAAGTAATTCACTTCTATATTCAATTCACTACTGCATGAGGCCTCTCCTGGAGGGAGGAGTTTGTCTACTGCTCCCAAGCTGACCAGACGTTTTGGAAGAGGAGAGCCGAAGCTCGCAACTATGAACGCCACTGTCTTTTATTCACAGAATCTCCTCAATTGCATCACGATGCTGGGTGGGCACCGGTGGAGACCCTCTCGCTTTGGAAAACATCCCGTGGTCGAGCCGGGAATCGAACGCGAGATCCCACGGTCAGCAGTCAGCAACGATAACCACTAGATCAGCGGGTTTTTCTTCTGCAAATTTTGAGCCAGATAATGAAACTTTGGAATCTAATTACTAATGCCCGGGAGATGTTTATGAGTAAATTCCCGGGTCATTATTTTAACATAAGGGCGAATGTAACAATAGAGATATTTAAACAGTTCATTTTCGGAATGTGTTTTACACGTTGAGGCGAGAAAATACATAAGGTTGTTGAAAGTCTCTGTTAGGTCCCAGAGCTACATTAATCGTAACAGAGTCCCAATTGAAAACTTGTGATATTTGCATCGCTCTTTTTAGAACTACATTCTATACTTTGACACAAGACAAAACATTTACGATCCTAGGGTTTGTATTGGGCCCCTAGGTCGTATTAAAATAAACATGTGACCCATTTTTTTTAAAATAAACACTAAGCAGTTTCTTTCCTTAAGTGTTCTATAAGCGTCATGTCAAAATTTGTTTCTTAATATATTTGGAAAGTCCAGTTCCATGACGCAAAGGTAGTAGAAGTGATCTACACAACTACATAACAACTTTGCAGCATATCATCAGGCACTAAAATGCTACTTCTATTAATAATTTCAACAAGGACAGTATCTCTTTTGGGGATATTAATTAAGCGAAGAAAGTAATGTAAAGCCAAACATAATAATACAGTGGACTCTCTTCAATTCAAAGTCCAAAGGGATACGAAAAACATTTGAATTATCCAAAATTCGAATTAACCAAACCATGCATTATTACAGGAAATCAATAAAACAAAACTACTTACTAGTGTATAAGCGAAAATAATAAACATTCAATAGGCCTTACGTTAAAAACTTCAGTATTTTTGCATGGTCCTAAAGTAGAAGCAAGGGAAAAAATCCCTCTCAAGCTACTAGCAAAGGGATAACACATTTCAAAAAGTTCAATATAATGTATAAACACAAAATCATATGTGTAATAATATTAGTTACCTCGTGATTCATGTTTGTTTAGATTTTTTTATACGGTTAACAAAATCTTTAATTTCATTTATTGCGTGAAGCTCACTGCAGTTGAGAAGACTTTCACTTTTTTTTGTTCTTACAGAAACATTAGCTGTTGGAGAAGGAAGCTTATGAACGTACATTTGCACACAAAAGGCATGGAAAATCCCACGTGATTGAGCAGAAGGTGAAGTCAAGCAACAGACAAGAGCTTCTCTTCTCTACGACCGTCTGTGTATAGCTGTTAACCAGTTGAAACTGCGTTCTTCGCTGTCTAAGCATCACTAAAAAATCGCAGAGCAAAACGTTTCAAACATTGGAATTTGCAAATATTTCCTTTCATTTTGAGTTAATAAATCTGTGACTTCGAATTATCCCAACAAAAGGTTCGAAAATTCGAATTACGGATGAACTTTTAGCATTGGTTTCAAGAGGAATTTCAAGGGCAATAAACTTCTATTCGAATTACCCAGTAATTCGAATGAATTATCCACGTTCCAATTACAGAGAGTCCACGGTATTAATAATATCTGTGAAATATGCATATTTGCAATTAATGTTTACATTAAGAAAGACACTAAATGCCCTATTTTATTCGGGAGGTTGTGGGTTCGATTCCAGTAGCCGACCATCCTGACTGAGGTTTTTCCAGGGTTTTTCCTCTGTCACATCACTCAAATGTCGGGATGGCATCTTCATCATAGACCTTGGCCGACACCTTTCCGAATCCTTTCCCCTCTCCTATCCCCGCCTGAGCCTTAGATGCCTAAGGGCCTTAAGTAAAATTCAAATCGAACCTTATTATATACTTATTACATATTGATAAAGGCTATTTAAAGACATCCAATATCCGCATACACAGGTAAAACTGATATAAGCTTCAAAGTCATACGTGCATTGTTGCAATGCACAATGATCTAGAATTCCGAAGAAGCCTCTCCTCTCCTTTTGAGCGGCGTAGTAAGGCATCCCAACATGCAATTTCCATGTTACAGTTTCCACATATTTTAAAATCTTTTTCCAAAAATTACTTTTACGGAGGGCACTATGATTTGGTTAAGCAGACTCGTTACATACCCGTAATGCAAAAGAAAACCATAGTACAACATTTTATAATAAGATAAACAATTTGTGTGTCAGCCGTTTAAATTTAAAAGTTGCATCGAGTTTCAAAATCTTTCGCCACCATTTCCCATGCTGGTTTTCAAATTAAAGTATCAAGTACTGTTAAACGGTCATAGGAGAAAAGTTTTGATAAAGTTTGCTAATTTACACTGAGGACGCTCATTAACAAATGTATATGCTGTTGTTAAAGCATAAAGCTTATATCTTGTTTTATCTTTTTATACGTTCACTGAACGTCTTTAAATAGCCTGCTTCAATTCGTAATACGTGTATAAGGTATTGTCTTTAACACATTAATGTCCCGTTCAAATTATTTTCCAGAAACTACATATTAGTTCCTAACATAAATATTAATTGCAAATATGCATATTTTGCTGAAATTTATTATTATTATCTTTGCGTTTTCATTAAATTCTTCACTTAAAATAAATCTTCCCAAAACTGATACTGTCCTTGTTGAAATTGTTAATAAATTAGTTCCTGGTGCTGCGCTGTAAGGGGTTATGTGTGTAGATCATTTCTACTCCCTTTGCGTGATTCAGCTCTGCTTTCCAAACATATTTAAAAACAAATTTGGATATTTCGATATAACGATACCAGAACAGTTCAGGAAAAGAACTGTTGAAATATCTACTTTTAAAAATAAAAATGGGTCTCATATTCAGTTTTATGCGATCTTGAGGCCCATTACTATCTCTGGGATAAAGACTGCCCCGGAACACTTTTACCCCTAAACATCTTGCTTTCTCGTCGTAGGGTTTATTAGTACCCAAGCAACTTCTTGTCAAACGTACTTAGATGAGCAGCCCCCAACACGCATTTTCGGACAGTATCGTTGGTCAAATATCTGTACTCCCTTTTATCATATGATGGTGCAACTAAAGAAATTGTTCGGAGCACGAAATTTAAGTAGCGACGCCAGCGGTCAGTTCTACAGAAAATCAAAGGGTTAAAATGATCGAGTTTGGATGGTAACTCCCAGGAAACAACACTGGAAATGAGTAGGTTGTGTGTATGTAAAACACAAATGGTTTATGGTTATTCATTTATCAATAGTGACTTTCTCGGTAATACTATTAAATATTAAGAAAGCTTGCTTATTCCAAACGTAGCAACTGTCAACATATAGTCCCAATAACAATTACTCACAGCAAACAATTCCTATGATTTTCATATTTAGGGCTAAATTCAAAATGAAATAATTCATTTCAAATAATAGTACGTATATTGAATAAAGAAATGGGACGTAAAGTTATAGAAAAGTGGGATAGTGATAGAATGCAGGAGGCTCTAAAAGTGGTATGTGAAAATGGATTTTGTCAGATAGGCGGCAGGATAATGCGTCTGAAAGAAGGCCTCAATATAGGATCTTGTGTAAACCGTGTTAGCAGATATGCTTATGAGTTATTGGCAAAGGATGGTGATGTAAAAAGGATAAACTGCTACTCTTTTGCAAGTATGTGGATGACTGTCTTTGTATATGGAAAGGCTCAAGAGGGACATTACACATATTCATTAAGGAGCTCAATAGTAACGCCAAAAGGGGTGCTTTAATTCAGGATTGAGAAAACGAAAGCCGGAAGATTTCTAACTTCATGGTTTCAGAAGAAATGTGCATCAGGGGTGTTTTGCCACAACAGGAGCGACATTGATGAAGTAACTAAAGACAATTTCATAAGGAACATGGAGGAAAGAATAGAGGAGATTAACACTTGAGAAGATCACAAGAAGGAAAAGTGGAAAGGTTTTGGGAACATTGAAGACCTGAATTTCAAAACATCCCAAGTCCACTTTTTGCGAATTTTCATTATTTATTCGTCGGCATCTATGTTCGAAGGGCTATCCATTTGCATAATTTTTATCCTGACTTCAACTTAAACCTTTTTTAATATAATATAATTTCAGATGAATAGAACACCATCCCAAGTCCTTGAACTGTTTTCTGTTCCTCCTGAGAAAATGCTCCGGGGAACTTCGGATGTTTTCCAATTCAGGTCTTCAATTAAAAGAGAATGGATATAGTGAGGACGACAGAAGAAAGATCAGGAGGAGACAATGGCACAAAATGAGGAGGGAGAAGGAAAAGAAAGAGAAAAGAAAAAGTGTTTTGAAAGTGGGGGGAGAAATATCCAGAAAATCAAGCGCCTGTTGGGAAAAGTAACAGTGAAAACGTATAAGAAAGGAGGCAAGAAGGTCTTAAACTTAGTGAGAAATAACAAGAAAGGTGCCCTAAGAGAGAAGAACAAAGAGGAGTGGCGTACAGTTTTGCGTGTATGAACTGTGAAGCGGTGTATATAAGAGATAAAATAGAAATTACAAGAGAGTGTTAAAAACACAAGGATGACGTGATATCAAAAAGAGACATAAATACTATTTAAAACCATTTACAGGAAGAGGCGTATTATATAGACTGGGAAGGGCCGGAGATACTAAAGCAAGAGAAAAGGATGTTGGTTAGGATGTGGAAAGGAGCGAAGAGAATTTGGGAAATGAGAGATGAAACGATGAACTGAAATGGTGGGTTGAGTATAAATGAGAAATGGAAAAACATACTGAGAAGAGAAGAGCGGAGAAAGTATTCGAGATGATAAGAACTGCTCTGAACCCCCAGCCCTTTTTTATTTTTCTTTTTTATAATTTATTTTTTAATTTATAGCTTAGTTAACTTTATTAGTTTATTGATTACACATTTATTTATCTAAAATATATTTTGCATCTTGATTCAGTTTCCTTGTTACGTTGTTTGCTGTTGCAAGTTCGTTATAGCTTCTAGTTGAGTCGCCATATTAGCAATATAGTGTAAAAACCATCAAAGCTTTATACTAGATATAAAAGAGGGTGTGGCCCATAAGCGAAGCAATGTGATTGGTTAACATTTGTTTAGATTTCTAAACTAAACGAATTCTGGGACGATTGGTGGAAGACTTGGAAAGAATCTCTGGGCCTTCTAGCGCTTTTTATGAGCTATTTGTGTTGATTAGTGTTTCGTCTAAGGAAGATAATGTTAGAACATTGAAACTGTAACGCTTGCTGTGTGTTTTTTACAATTAAGTTTAGTGCAATAGCCTTGTCAACCTGTTTTAATTAAACTCGTAAAGTAGTAACGTACCTCAATTGCGAATAGGTGGTTAATTAGTTCTTTTCAAGAGATTGCCTGTGGAATTCTTCCAATCGAAACAAAGAGATCATGCGCGTTTTCACGAATTTCCATAAGAGATTTGTGTTTAGAAAGCAAAATATTGAGTTCACTAGGGAACTACAATGTATGAAGTTCTTTTTTTAAAAAAATCTCAAGAACAGATAGATGTGTGCGAAGACGTACTAGTCCAGTACAGGTGGGGAAATATCCGTGATACGCAGAACAGATTGGTTAAAATTAATCATGCACACAACAAACCAGTATCCTCTCTCCTATGACATATTCAAAATCCGTTCACGGGAGCTGTCAAAAAATATCAATCTAACATATCCTTCACATATCTGCCAAATGTAAGCAAGTGTAATTATAATATAGTCCAGGAGCTAGTGAGCCCCCATGTGCCTTCTCCTTGGGGACCAATTTATTTTTATTTCTTAAAGTCTAAATAAAATTTATACGGTCGAAAGCGCCAAATTTTGAGGAACATTGATTATATTAAATACTATTGTGTAATGCCTGAGATTAAATGTCAGAATAGATCGCGACAAAACAGCGCCGGCCAGAACATAGCGGACGACAAAATACCGTTGGTCGTAACAGAGTGTAGTACAAAAGCGTCACTGTCAAAACAGTGCTAAATACAACAGTGTCAAATAAGTACGGGGTTTGTTTTTATGCGCGTCATCGTTTTTTTGGCTTCAGCAGCAAATGCTTTCAAACCTTATACAACGGATCTGACTGTCGACAACTCAGGAAACTATTAGAGCTAAGACGATTGTGTAGCGGTCGTTGGACTCGGCGAAGTGAAGTCAAACCTTGTAAAAATGTCTACCATTACGTTATATACCATATTCTCTTGTTTTGAAGCTTTCATCTGTTTCTTCACTACTAGTGCGGTGCCTCAGTTGTAAAGCCCTCACCTCTGGTGCTTTGGGTCCTCAGTTGGATCCCTGCTCATGCCATATCGGCTTTGTGCTGGACGGACAAACACCGTTTTGCTGGGGTTTTCTCGGGTTTGTCCAGTTTCCTCCCACTTTCTTCATACCAGCAATTCTTCCATCACCAGTCATCCAGTCCAGGATCACAAGAGATCAAACAGGAGGCTGTAACTTCATTTTCATAAAGGAAGGTGAAGCTTAAAATCTGTTCCTCCTCTTTATTTGCTCAACTAAAGATGCATTTGATTGTAGTCACAAAGAGAACTTTATGTTTGCCTTCAGCTGGAAACATCCAATCTTTTGACGACATTTGCTGTTCACTGTGAACAAATTAAGTGCAGCCACACAAGAACATTTACTCGATCCACAAAGAACACATATAAACTTTTCAAGAGGTACAATCAGTGTGTCATCAACAGTTCACGATATTCCAGGGTTTTGCAAAGCTGTGATACACAACTCATACTTACGAGAGGGCAACATTTTCAAGGACCTTGCATTCCGTTGCCTTCATGAAGTCACTTGTCGAATCCCAGTGAATTAAATCCCAAAGTCCTAGTAATACAGAACACTCTTCAGGAAACCTCTGCTCCTGTTCCAGCTTTGTAATGTTGAATAATCTTGTTTTGTTTCAAAAACCTGTTCAAGGCAGCAAATTGCACTTGATATTATTAGCACGAGCCAATCATTTTTAAAATGTCAGGATCAGAGCTTTTCATTGAGCAGCATGCCTTTCTTCCCACCGTTTCAATGACACTCCAGTACGTGTTACTGCTCATTTGATAATTCATATGCCCTATATATAAACCTGTATTTTTCAGTCCCCCCTTCTCCTCAGGTTCACAATCTTGCTGTGCTTAATATATAATTACCATTTATTCTGCCCAAAAGCCATTGACCAATTTTCGACAAAAAAAATGCCGCAATTTGAGTTTTTAAGTAGTTTCATTTATGTATGAATTTAGAGTCCCTAAAATCATTTTTCGAAGGAACTAATTCATATTTATATTCAGTTGGAAAATCCTTTCATTCGGTACCCCATATCCTAATTTAGAAACTTCCATTTTTCATTTCCCGCTTTTCTTGTCTTGAACACCAATTTTCTGTTGTGGTTATCATGTATAGAGTAATAGAGTAATACTTGTGTAATAGATAATACCAGATCCAAAGTTTTCTTGCAAAATTAGTCCTAAAACAAACTTTTTATTCTAGGAAATTAAAATATACACATTCTCAAATATTCTCCTTTCTCGCAACCGCCATTTTGAAAATGGTGAAAATACATATAAGAATTTGTCAAATTCTTCCTTCATAAGAATTTGTCAAATTTTGGGTATGTTGCACTCTGGCGTACTATTGATAATATAAAAGGTAGAAGACGTTTTTCTAACTTTTTTTTCTAGGTTTAATAGTAACTCGTATATCGAACTATAACTCAAGTAATGTTTAGATATGAAGCGGCATTTCTAGATGGATTGGTTCCCTAAAAGGCTGAACTGGAAATCTCCGAGAAGAGTAGGAATACGCAAAGGAGGGTATAAACACTCAGAAGGAGGTCTGGAGTAAGGCAGAGAGGAAAATGATAGCGAAAGTAGTGGTAAAGGTGTCGGAGGTGCCGGAGAAGTCGGTGTATCGAAAAGAGACAGCTAGCAGAGTCGGCTGTGAACATGTGTCCTGCAGCTGTGGCATTCATGATGGACACAATAGCAGGCAATTGTTAACCCTTAGATGCGCAATATGTATATTACACTACACTGGTCATTGTTGACCTGTATGGAAACTGAAGATTCATGTTACATTATCTTTTTATATATTGCAACTATGTATTTTATAGTGTGGGGCGAGACTTTTAGCTCATGCCTTCCATTCATACAAACTCTCAGGTTCGCTGTTTCTAACGGATGTTGTTTCATACATGTGTTGCCTTACGACGAGGGGAATGGATCAACAGCCACTATATGTATTCCATTATGTATTCATGTTCCTCCGTTGTTAGTATATCTTGTTTGTAACTATCAGAGAACAAATTCATTATTTGCTTGTGTAGAACAGATATAGGCGTTTTTCTGTTTTTGTGTGTGAAGCTTTTGTGTACAATTGCCAACAGGTGGCTTGAAAAACTCAAATTGTAGATTTGAGGGAGGGTTATCCATTTCCCGTAATTTTGGATATTTGATCCATTTTAGTTCCATAGATTAGGAGTTTTTCTATGCAGTTGTCACTCTTGGCTTTTATCTCCTTGTTTAACGGTCATCTTCCAGCTTTTGTGTTGGTCCACTGTTACTTGAATTTGGAACACAAGTTTTGGCTTCTTTTCCCAACACCGGAGTTGTGTTATGTCCGATTTTTTCAATCTTCATTTATTTTCTAGTGAACAGATCCTCTTAACTTTATTCTTAATTTTCAGTTTCCTTTGACCAATATTTTATCTCAATGGTTTTATCGTCACGATAGTCTGTTTTGTTAGTTCGTATATCTTCTCTTCTGCTATTGTATTTGTTCATGCCATTGAGACCTGTGCTCAATGAGTAGTGGGATTTTTCATTGTTAGGTCGTGTATTAAGTATTAGTGCTTTTAAATTGTTTAATTTGGGATCTGATACTTTTTTTGCTCTTAGGTGCAAATTGTGGAAATGCTTGAAATGGAATATTTTACTATAAGTATTTTTTGGGATTCTAAAATACTTTTCGCTTTTCAGAATGCTTTGTTGGTCCGAATAAGCGCCGGTGATTTTACGTCGTGTTCTTACTTTTAGTTATTCGAGATCTGCACCAAGTTCTCTATATTGTCGCTTTGCGGATTTCTGGGTACTTGTGTTTGCTTGTCCCTATGATATGTCCTCTGCTTTGCGAGTAAAGTTCTCGACTTTGGAGTCTTGATGCTTGCTTTTACGCATAATGTACACATTCATATAAACACAAAAGACGTTCTGTTCTATATAGTAAGTAAGAATTGAGCATGTAGTGTACACATAATACACACACGATGTAAACATTCATACAAGCAAATAAAGACTTTTTTCCAGACAGTAAGAGAACAAGGAAAACAAGTAACGACACACGGAATCTGGATATATATATAGGAGATACAATTATAGTGCCTGTTGATATATATGGGAGAAACTCTTATTTATATAAAGTTTAAAAACACATCCAGACAAATGTGGGTCATCTATGGTAAAATATGATTCTGTAGCAGATAATTTTATAGATGTCAGAAAGACATAGATGATAACAGAAAAATATAGTAGCGTTAGCTCCTTTTTACTCATTAGGTGCATCAGAAGGTTATGACAGACGTTGATCGTCTACTCTGCTAGCCTTTATTTTTCAACACTCCCCACAGTGGCCAATTTTGCTATTCTGGAGGGACAAAATTAACTTGGCAAATTGTCGTCATAGATCTACTAAGAATATTTTTATGTAGTAATGCTCTGTGGGTTTTCCGTCAAAACACTTCTCAAAGAAAAAACTGAAGTTCAGTGTAACACATATTCTAAATTTTTTGTTGTTAGGACATACAGAAATTGAACTCACAGGAAGCAAAATATAAGAAATAAATAGAACTCCAAGTTAAGATGTACCTGCATCCTATCCGCTATCGAAATCACATAAAATATCAGAATGGTCATAATCATCTACTTACCTTCTTCGCGAAGTAACTATTTTCTTGTATCTAACCGGTTTGCTATTTTCATCAGGCCTTCAAAATCAGCGAATCTTAGTAAGAAGCGATGATAAACCATATGTATAGCTTTCAGGATAGCCCATTTTTAGAAATACTTTGATGGAATGTTATGTCTTTGGGACAGCATCAGAAACATAATACTTTTAGACAAAATATCCATAAGTGAATAACAGTTTTTACTAACATAGTAAGTAGTAATTTTTTGAATCACAGAAGATTGTCCCATCAATAGTTATTTGAACCGGAGATAATTCAGCTATTTCTTTTTGAACATTTGCCTTTCTCGGCTTTGATTAATTGTGTTGTTGGACATGCAGAAATTGAACTCACAGGAAGCAAAATATAAGAAACAAATAAAACTCAATAATAATTCGTCGACACCGCTTCGTACTTGCTGCAATATTGTATTAAAAGTATCATTATTTTATTCTCTGTAATGGAGTTAGATAACTAGAGGAACTCAAGTGATATACAAATAAGACACTGTCTGTACGGGTTTTTTTCTCTCCTTCAGTGGGCTCCTTCCTAAATTGGGGTTTGTACTGGCTGGATCCAAAATTCCCATCCCAGTCCCACTTTTATCAGTTCAATATTATTTAACTTATGTTTATGTTGGGCAAGCATATTCTGCTGCACTTCACAAAATCTCTTCGTTGCGTGATCCATCAATGACTGTAAATTCACGTTCGTGAATACTTAAATAATTACTATGTTGTAGTAGTAACATTTCTTTCTTGCGTCTGTGAGAAATGGTATGACGGGGAAAACTTTGGTACCAATACACTTCAGATGTTGTTACATAGCAATGTACGATGAGTTGCCCATTTCTTCGTCTAAAATGTAGCTAGTGCTTCTTCCTATTTAGTTTCTTTTGCCGCACTGTTGAAGATAAGGTGTGGAAATTCTTTTTTAGTCGCGTTGCGCCTTTTGGAGATGTGTACACCATTTCTTTGAGTATAGTAGTCTTGCAGCATCACACAGTTCATCCGAATGTAAAGTACTTTGAGCAGCATACCAGGTGTATAAGCTTAAATCCGCTGTTTGTCCATAGATGGCGTTCGTGAGCGTATGAAGCTACCATGGGCACGCCAGACCTATTGTGTGGATAAGTTGGACCTCTGGCAAAACGAATCAGTGCACATAATCAGCAAGTGCAGACAACAACACACATTGTTCCGTTGGTAAGCATGGCTAGTTTTGTGCCAGGAGCTTTTCTGCTTCCATTTGAAGAAATCGGCTGCCGACGCGTATCGAATGCTTGTGGAGGCCTATGGTGACAGTGCTTTATCGGAAACGGCGTGCCGAGATTGGTTTCGTCAGTTCAAAGACGGCAATTTTGACCTGAGTGACAAAAAGCGTGAAAATCGGCCCAGGAAGTTTGAGGATCATCAATTGTAGGCGCTATTGGACAAGGACGATACCAAATCGCAACAAATACTTGCGAGCAAATGGGCGTTACTCAAGCAGCAATTTCCATGCATCTACGTGTCATGGGAAAGGTTCAGAAGATCGGAAAATGGGTGCTGCATTAATTGACCGATCGGCAGCTTGAGAGACGCCAACACACATGCGAAATGTTGCTCGTCAGACAAAGAAGAAAGTCGTTCCTGCATCGGATTGTGACGGGCGATGAAAAGTGAATATATTTCGCGAATCCGAAACGCCAAAAATCGTGGGTTGATCCAGGTCAACCATCAACATCTTCCTCGGGACCAAATCGCTTCGGACGGAAGACGATGTTGTGTGTTTGGTGGGATCAACAGAGTATCGTCTACTTTGAGCTGTTGCAGCCGGGTCAAACTGTCAATGCCCACCGCTACCACCAACAACTGATCAAAGTACACCGTGCTTTGTGTGAAAAAAGGCCGGAGTATCAACAAAGACATGACAAGCTAATATTCCTCCACGACAACGCCCCATCGCACACGTCAAAAGTGGTCCAAAACTACTTGGAGACTTAAGTGGGAGGTGCTACCCCATCCTGCTTATTCACCAGACCTGGCCCCTACAGACTACCATTTGTTTGCGTCGATGGGCCACGCCCTCACTGAGCAGCACTTCGATTCGTATGCAGACGTCCGAAAATGGCTTGATGAGTGGTTTGGCTCGAAAGAGCAGGACTTTTTGGCGTGGTATCCACAAATTGCCCGAGAGGTGGGCAAAATGTGTAGCTAGCAATGGCAAGTACTTTGAATAACTTGCTTTGTGCTGTCTATGAACACACCATGTGTTTTGCTGACTACAAAAAAATTTAAGCTTATAGACCTGGTATATATATTATTTTTTCTTTAGTCGTCGTCGAACTCAGTATGGTTTGAACTCGACACATTTTGGATTTTTTATTTCCTTCTCAAAAGGATTTTCGTGAAGGTCCCCGTACAACAGAGGATGAAGACTGATTTTCTGCTGTTTGTATAGTAGATATTATTGTATTTCTGAAAGTCTTCCAACCATTGTCAAAGAACGTTCCTTCGTTTAATTGTTTCTGACCGCCTTGGCAACGATTTGTGGAAACAATCTGCTACTTTTTTATCATAGCGGCTTGTGATTCTAGATCTACATCGTGAATATTAAAATATGCGAGGATTACAAACATTTTAATTTTCTTTCCATCTTTGGTCCGTTCATGCAATTATATCTCATATAGGATTCTACGAAATATAGAACACAACACTGAAAATAAGAAGGAATAAACACATTGAGGGCAAGTTCGGGTAGCAACATTTTTCTTCATTCAATGCACCATTGTATGCTTAAATTTACAGAAAGAAAACGAAGGCGGTAAAACACAGTCAAAGACGCAGGCTTAGAGAAAGTTAGAAATTCATAAAATTTCAGATCCTTACTTGAACATTTTATAATATGTAATTTTCAGCAAGAATATATTAAGAATGGATTGTTGTACGAAACCATAAAGAGTGTATATCAGTAAGTAACTAAACACTCAAGTTTAGCACAAGAAAAATCGACTGACACGGGAATGGAGCAATTGGGAGGTGGAAATGTAGAGCACAATGTATATCATTAGGGAGGGTTCAGCGAGCTGTATACGAAATGTAAAATAATTTGTGCAGAATGAATACGGATAGCGAGAAAAAAGGGAAAACATCTATGCGTGAATAAATTAGACGAAAGCAAGAGTAACGGTTGATGTACTGACCGTCTGGCCGAGTGATAAAGGCGGCCGATTTGGGAGCGTGGGTTCAAATCGCACCGTCGACTCCCATATATATTTTTTGTTGGTTGAAGCAGTTTTGTATACGAGCTGATAGCCGTTAACCAACGAAGCGAATACCATGTTTGGGAAACGAGTTTCGTACTGTCGTCAGACAAACAAATGATCACGTGCAAGGGAGTACTAGCACATGATATTGAATTCGTTCTGTACCGCCGTGAAATATTTTGCGCATTCTTGAGTTGGTATATAACCATTTATGAATCCTGTATTCAAGCCTTGCTATTGTACTCATGGTATGCCTGTGACTACTACGACGAGCATCCTGGAACATTTCGCACCCCTGTGCAGCAGTGATTTCGCAAGATTTTGTCTAATTATGCATAGACCGCGCACAATCGTCATTTATCAAGTGTTCGTACTGTAATGTTTTTACCTCCATCATTTTGTTGTCCTTTGGTATGTCCATTATCAAACACATTTTTCTCTTTATTTCTTTCTATAGTTTCACGTCTTGCACGATCTCTATGTAGGTACACGTAGCTAGGACATGATACCTTTTGTATCCTCTTTTGTACGCAAGTGCAATCAACGTCTTTTCACCCTTCTCACTTCCCACAATAATTACCGATTTCCAGTACGATGGAGACAGAGTGTCATTTCATTCTAATTTTTCCACAGAAAAAATAAATGATAGTCGACGTTGAGATTTTAACGCACGACCCCACCCTCAGGAATCGGCTGCCTTTACCACACAGCCAGTACAACAACCGTTACTCTTGCTTTCGTCTACTTTTTGCACGCGTAGACATTTTGCCTTTTTCTCGCAAACGGTATTCATTCTGCACAAATTATTTTCCATTTTGCTGAAACCTCCCAAACTTTATACATTCTGTTTTACATTTCCACCTCCCAGTTGCTTCATTCCCGTGTGAGATATTACACTATCTTCTTCGAGTCACTAACGGTGTTAACATAAGAATTACCTGTTTACTTTATGCCAATTTCAACCTCCAAGAGCTACTTTCCTGGGAGCAACAGGCGGCTATTTTTATGGATTCAGTAACTTCACAGCATTCAGTTTAAAGTTCCGTTTCGCTCACCACAAGCGCCGACTCTTTTGTCATGACTGTCACCTTCGTTAATACTTTAGCTGTCATATCCCTTCGTACATCATTGGAGACCTCTTTCTGAACAGTCGGAAATTTACCAATGTTTTCCCTTCAATACCATTTATTCTCCAGCCTACTTGCAATAGGCCTTTTTCTGCCCTTCTTTGCGCCTTACAGACTTTGATTCTAGAAAACCAATTTCTAAGACTGCATGCCGCTTGGTTTCTAAACGTTTGTTCACGAATTCTCTGACATGGATCTATCACTTCTTAATCAAAAACACATACATTTTAGTTCTTTAATCACATTTCTTGCCCTTTTTGCTCCTGCCTGAAAGGAAGCATTTAATTATAAACCGCAAAATAATTATTTTCCTAACCAACTCTATGGCTTACGGAACTCGAACGTTCATCGTCGCAGTAATAAACGTTCGCCATTGGATTCTATCCTGGGCACCATCAAGCCAGTTTTGATCACGAACACCTACTCCTCTAAGTTCTCTTCTAATATTGTCCTCCCAACGATGTCTTGGTCTTCCCAATGGCCTCCTTCCAACCAGGATAGAAAATAATCTTCGTTTTACCCCCATCCGAGCTACATGGCCTGCCCACCATAATCGTCGCGATTTCATTATTTTTACACCTTCTGGTGAATCATACAATCCGTGGAGTTCTTCATTATGCAGTCTCCTCCATTCTCCAATCATCTTGTCCCGTTTCGGCCAATATATCTTTCTCAAAACTATTTTCAAACACGCGTAACTTATGTTCATCTGCTACGGTCGTACTCCAACTTTCGCAACTGTAAAATATTACCGACAGAATAACCGTTCTGTATATTTTCAATTATAACTTCCTTGACATTAATCGCGATGTTAAAAGATTTTTGACTGAATAAAACATGCGTTGCCCGATACTAAGCGACTTTTTATTTCTTCCGTGACCTCATTTTTCCTTGTTACGTGTTCTCCCAAGTATGTAAATTTGTTTGCTTTCTCTATGTCCTCATCATTAATTCTTATGTTTTTATTTCCTTCATTCCGTGTGTTTCGGCTTGTTATCATGTATTTTGTTTCATCTATGTTTACCTGTAGACCTATCTCATCGCACGCTTCTACTAAGACATCGGTGTTGCTTTGTAGCGCATCTATGTCGTCCCTTAATAAATCTACATCATCCGCGTATACGAAGAATTGATTCAAACGATTCAGTGATAGTTCCGTTTCATCCCGTTTAATTTTTAAAATCAGAAATTAAACGCAAAATAAAACAGTAATGGTGATAAGACATCGCCTTGTTTCGATCCGTTGCGAATCTTGAAACTATCTTATATATTATTACCTATCTGTACTCTGCGTATGGAGTCGCTGAGACACATCTTCACTAGTTGAACCAATCTTTTCGGAATTCCAAATCCTATCAGGACACTGAAAACTTTTTCTTTTGTCTTAGAGTCACATGCTTTCTTAAAATCAATGAACAGCTGGTGAACCGTCCCATTGTATTCCAATTTCTTCTCCAAAATTTGTCTCAAGGTAAAAATCTGGTCCAACGTGAATATATTTTTTCTAAATCCATATTGATGATCTCCAACTATTTCATCTACGTATACACTTAGGCCTGTTAAAAGATTTTAACTAAATACTTTGTAACGTGTTGGAAGTAACGAGACTCCGCGATAATTATTACAGTCCGATTTCTCGCCTTTATTGTAAATCGGAACTATTGTTGAAGTTTTCCATTCCTTTGGGAGATCCTCCTTTCTCAATATAGCACTTATCAATTGATGTAGTTCCTTGATTAGTACCGTTCCTCCTGCTTTAATTAATTCGGCTGGAATATTGTCTATTCCTGATGATTTGAAATTTTTCAGTTTTTTTACCGAAATTTTGATCTCGATCTCGCTAGGTTCGGGAATCCACGGTTCTGCGGTATGGATGTCAAATTCCTTTGTTGGTCTCCCGTTGTAAACATTAAGAAGTTTGTCGAAATAACTTTTCCACACATCAACAATTTTAGTCGGATCCGCCTGAAGATCTCCACGTTAATCTCTAATCATTCCTAACCTCGGCTGGTAAACTTTTCTTAACGAGTTTACCCCTTTGTATAGATCTCGTATGATATTTGTCTTGCCGTTTTCCTGTATTTCCTGAATCTTCTGCTTCAGATATTCTCGCTGAACACGCTTGTGGCGTTTCGTTTCGCGTTACAGTAGTGGTTGGTATTTGCTTCACTTTTATTACTTAGCCATTGTTGCCTTGCTTGTTTTTGTTCCTAATCAAGCTTGAGGAATTGTTCATCAAACCGAAGTTTGTTTTTCTGTCGTTTCGTCTCACCTACACGTTACTTCGCTGCGCTATTAATTGTTTCACGAATTGCCTCCCACATCTTAAATTTATTTCATTATTAATATCATCATCATTGTCATTACTCGAGTCGGCTAAAATTTCGAACTTATTTGAGAGTTCCCTTGGTAATTGCTTTTATACTCAGAATATTTAATCATTTCACTTCGAATTCCAGTTGTTTTGGCCCCTTGCTTTCCCTGTTCGTAACTTTTCCCTTACTTTTGTGATCACTAATTGATGGTCAGTGTAACATTCCGCCCCTCTATACAACCTAACATCCATTATGTTCGTGTGTCTTCGTCTATCTACTAACACGTAATCGATCTGGTTGAGAGTTTTGGCGTCCGGAGATATTCATGTGTATTTGTGTAGTATGTCTTTGTGTTCAAAGTACGTGCTCTTTACAAGTAGGATTTTTCGAAATCGTGAAAGTTATCAGTCTTTCTCCATTGTTGGTGGTATTTTCGTGAAGACTGTATTTGCCTATCGTATGTCCATATTTTTCTTCCCTCCCTACCTTTGCATTGAAATCACCCAACACGATTTCCGAATTATACTTCGGAATTCGTTCGAACAGTCTTAGCTCATCGTAGAATATATCTTTGTCGTTAACATTAGCCACCTCAATCGGAGCATAGACATTTATTAAAACCGTTTTGCCCCATCGAGTACGTATCGTAATGTAAGATAGTCTTTCGTTTACGAACTCTATATTCTGCACCGCCAGAAGGGCATTGTTCTTAATGAGGAATACTGTTCCGAAATCGTGAGACTGTGTTCCGCCGTAGTAGAAAGTACTTGCTCTATCGGATGCTATCTTGACACTCCCACCGAACTTCTTGTATCGCTAATATGTCTAGCTCGTACTTCTCAGTCTCGCGTACCGTCACATAAAAAGCGCCCGTTTGATATAACGTTCCACATTTCTATTCTAAGGTCTTTCTAATCCTGTTCTTGGAGCTCCCTGAAGCAGATCCCGCCCGGAGATCCGAATGAGGGACTAGTTTACCTCCGGAATATTTTATCCCACGAGAATCCATGACCCATCTTTTACTATTTCTTGACATGTTTTAGCAGTGTAGAGTTGTCAGCTCTACGACCTCGCAGTGAAGATAGACATCAAGATGTCCTGTGTCCATCTCTGAGCCTTGCCGATGTCATTCAACTTCAGCCTCAGGGTGGTAATGGTGATGCTGCTTCCCCTCACCATTATATTTTGGTTCGGTTTTATCTTCCCCTAGCCTTTGTAGATCCCTCTACTAACTGCAAGGCAGCAGTACTGGTTTTGGTCTGCCCCGGAATATTTCAGGTGCCCATCATATTTGGTCGGCATTCCTTTTTCCGCCACATGGGGAGGCGCCTGGTGGGAGACCAGTAACTCCAACACGGAATAAGAATATCCCTAACGAAATTAAATGTAAACCGATCCACGAACCTAGAAACAAAGCAAAATCAGCTTTCGTTTCAGGACTGTTTGTAACCTAATACCGGCTCTCTTCTTTCACTGTATGTCTATTGCGTTTTAGTGAGAAAAGCCTTTTGCCGACCCGATAAGTCCCCTATCTTAACTTATTGGTTCAAGACTAGATTTGATATTGAAATGATATGTGGGTATTTAGATGCAGGGTAACAATTTACAGTCTTTAAATTTATGGATTTTCTATCTTACTATGTATTAACGCTCAGATGCTTCCGAAGCTCGAGCAAATTTTTGTGTTCCATCATGAAATACGTAAAACCGTAATATGTCGGCCATTAAGATTTCAAAACTCATGGTAATCAAAAAGGATAAAATTATTTTGATCTCCGATAATTTATTTACTCGTTTGAAACAATCAAAACATTTGTGAAGCATAAGAGGAAAAGACTTACTATTTCGTATCGAAAGGAAGGAAATTTCAAATATTTATATCTGCAAATAAATTTGTATTTCTCTTTTAGCTAGTAGTAATTAATTTTGTAACTATCTTTTACTAGTAGTTATTGCCGTATTTTTCTTTTCTCCCATAGCAAAGTTGAAAGTGATGCAAACCACAGAAGCCTTATTTTTGGTACCCGCGATGTACGTGGATCCTTACCAATGCACAGCAACATACCATTGCCTTCTAATAACAATAGTGGAAGGTATTCCGCAGAGAATACAACAAAGAATTATGTTACCTGTTATAATTGCAATGAAGAGATTTCCAATAGGGGTGATTTGAACCTGTATATAGCGTCTCTTGGAGATAATAAATCTTTACTCTGTGAAAAGTGTCATAAACAATTTCCGAACTTATCATGTGGTCAAAGAAATAATGTATTGTGTCCAGATCAACCATACTTGCCTTCTGTTCACTCCAATAAAGCATTTATGAACAAATCGCATGGCCCTAACACCTTAGCATGCTCTTATACAAGTGTGAAACGTTTTCGGTGTCCCGAGTGTCTAAAAGCGTTCTCAAAATCAGGATATCTAACTGTGCACCGGAGACTCCACACTGGCGAGAAACCTTTTAGTTGCGAACATTGCAGTAACTCATTTTCAGATTTTACTGGTCTTAAATCTCACATCAGATCCCGCCACACTGAAGGGAAACTTCACCAATGCAAGATTTGTCATAAAGTGTATAAACATGTAAGTTCATTAAAAACGCATATTCGCTCTCACAGTGGGTTAAAACCCTTTCAGTGCGATAACTGTCCGAAACTATTCAGTAATCGAGATATCCTCAAAAGTCACATGAAAACTCACAGCCATGACCGACCTTTCCACTGTGAGTTTTGTCACAAGCGTTTTAAGAGTTCAAGAGCACTGAAAGTGCACATACGACATCATACAGGTGAGAAGCCATTTATTTGTGAACATTGTGGAAGAGCTTTCGCCCAATCAGGAAGCTTGACAGAACACAGACGACGACACACTTTAGAAAAACCTTTCACTTGTAGTCATTGTGGCAAGGCGTATATAAGAAATTCTGATCTTAAAGTGCATGAGAGATCGCATACGGGTGAGAGACCTTTTTGTTGTCAAATGTGTGGTAAAGCCTTTGCAAGACGCGAACATCTTAAACAACATTTAATCTCGCATAGAGAAAAGAAGTCTTTCTCTTGCGATAAATGTAACAAAGAGTATACCCGGTACTCTAATCTTAAGAAACATATGCAAAATAATCATTAACGTAGAAGTTTCCAAATGACTGCTACAGAGGAACAAGATTTCTCATTTCTAATAGGGGATTGAACGACATAATAATCGCTGGACGGTGTCACTTATCGCTTTGTACCAAACCGGAAAAAAAAAAAGCTAAAAGTTGGATCTTATAAAATTAAATCCCAACTATCGTTCCTCCAAATACTTGAAGAAAATGTTCAGAAAATGACAAATGTAACATCTTTGAAGTTTAATGTAGTACAATTCTCATGTGTGACAAGTAGACAAAAAAACGTTATTTAATGATTAGCAAAGTAGAAACGGAAATAGTGGTTTTCTAGGATATGTTGTTTGAACTATTATAAATCTATTAAAATATCATGTTTAATGTGAAAGTAGATGTTAATGTTTAACATGGTTTATTATCCATTGTAAGAAAAATTACCAATGCTTAATAATCGTGTATATGTTCTAATCAACATATTGGTCTAGAGTCAAGTAAACCCTCATAGTATCAGATTTCTGTAAGAATATTGCCGGAATATACTAGAATGGTTTCATGATCACAAATATATTTTTATTAACTTCCTTTAAAATGTCTTTGAACTATTTTTAGAAATTTTGTGTGAGATTCAGAAGTATTTTCAGAATATTTTACTGAAATTATTTACTTAATGCAAGTATAATTGATTAGTAAAACGTTGCATTGAATATTTTATTTTAAAATGTATAGGAAAAGCCTGTCGGTTGTTCAAAATGGTTTCTGAGTGTTCGAATATATTGAAAACGTGTAGAATATGATTCAGAAACTACTTCTCTAATTGAAATAGAATTTATGTTTAAAATATTACCGTATTTCCATTTATTGAAAATGTGCTCTGTTGTATCAGTACTTCTTGCATAGTTTATCGTTTCGAAATTACGTTCTCTTGTTCGAAAATTAAATGACGAATTTGGCAAATATTTTTAAAAAATGAATCTTTGTAAGTTAATTCTCAAATACTTCAATGTAGTGGAAGATATGTAGAAAGTTATGAAGTATTTTTCAACGTTCTTGAACACATACGTACGACGTTTTAAATAAATTATCCTTGATACGTAGTACCAGTCTTCTACTAAAAGTAATAACCGTTGTAATACCAATCTTGAAAATATTAATTATAACGTAGATTATATGAAGAGTCGAAATGTTAAACATTCTAAGTGCTAAACGTAAAATTTTACAGGTGGCAGAAAACTAAATAGACTTAGTCTTACAAACGTATGGCTTCCAACATATGTGATTGTTTTCACCCCTTCCTCATTTATTTGGTACTTAAAGCAACACTGGGGACATGCGGGTGGACATATCAAACATGCTTGTGGGGAAAATTTCTTTAATTACAATTAGAATACTTAGCATTTCCACTCTTCATATGTCCTGTCGGTTTTTACTATTTGGCGTGTTATTTTCATCTTATGCTCTTTTTACTGTCACTTTTAAAATTATTCTACAAACAAGCCACTTCGTATTGGCAGCTATTCACGGAATTCATTATTTAAAATATATATATAATACTAACTACAAAAATGTTTTGTTGGTGTCTTGGAGGTGTTAATATATTAAACCACGGTTAGAGCAAATTATATTCTATTCATTATCCTCCTTCGGTGGTTACAGTTTAACCAATCTAAGCAAATTAAATTTATATGATAAATAGAATATTTTTTCCTTGGAGTACGTAATTATATTACCGCTACTGTCAACTTCAAAGATGCTGTTAAAAGGTCGCAAAGTTAGTACGAAAGAGGCAAATATTCCGTTCTCTGTAAATTACAATCAAGAACTTAGATTGTATCAACAAAATCGCATAGATCCACTTCCATCGTCTCTTTATTCCTCTGTTCGCGATTCTGACTTTTATAAAATTCATATAAAATCGAAAAAAATCAATTTTGGAAAATACGTAACTTTGGCATACTAAAAAGTTCACTAGCAATTTTCTTCAATTCCTGCGATTGGACTCAAATTATTACTGGCTGGCATTTATTATTTAATCGAATTTCTTTAACTTTAGCTCAACTATATAATATTTTACCCATACTCATGGATTTTCTAAGGTATGTTTTCCTATAAGCGAAAAATATATTTGCAAGATATTCGCCTACTTCGCATTCTATTCCATTTCACTTTACATATTCCAACGTATCTTCGAAGAGAACATGAAAATCTCTTCAAACTCTCTAGAAATTTTCACTAGTCAAATTATCCCTCGCATTTTGTAAAATTATTTGGACATCGTAACAATTACGAGTAAATACATAGTCAAAAGTTGTAAGTACGTTGGTGGAAAGGGGCTCATGCTTTGGATAAATTTAACCAAGTATTAGATATTCAAACATTCATCCTATACTTAATTACTTTCGACAAAAACATCCATCAGAAAACTTCTCTAAAAATAATTATATTCTATATCTATGTGCCGTATCTACTCACGTATGGGTCGTCCTCGCACTGCATACATTTTTACATATAACTGTCTTCGAAGTTGATTACCTTGCGAGAGCCCAAGAAACTCGTTCGAAATGACATTTCGTTAGCATGATTGATATACTCCCCCAAGCAGAAAAACAAGTAATGTAAATGCTCACCCTTGAGACATGCAGTTGGTTCGCCGTTGTAGTAAAGAAGGTGGATGCATCATGTGTTCTATCGTGGTAGTTAACGGAAGCAAGATATTATATACTTATATATATAGGCAGATATAGGTAACAATGTTGCATGTACGCATTGCTGTGTTTCAACCCTGGCGGCGCCAAGGCACTTTTTCGAAACCTGTATATAATCGTAACGTTCCTTATAGCTAGAGCTAGGTAAAGGAAATGATGGCACTGGGTTTGCTGTTTTCGACCCTTAAACTTTTATTATAGCATGTGTACACAAACACGTATTATACAGAAATACATTTAAGAATTCGGTTAACAAGAACGGCGTCTGGACCACAGTATGTTTCTTCTTTGTAGATGATGATATCACGAAGATCAAGCCCCAACCCTGACGATAGGTTGGTGCAGGTGAAACAGTCCGGTTGGTAATCCCAGTGAAAACTGGACTTAGGATAATCAGCTCTATCCCGTTGCAGGTAGAACTAAGAAATTATTAGGAAGCTCGTACAATTTTGCAGGTAGAAGAGGAGAGGTGGTTAGAAGTGTTCACTCCCCTTGCATGATGACCCGATGTTTTAGATATCGGTCCTTTTATTTCGCATCTTCGGGTGCCTTTGTAGATGGCGTCTCTGCTCACGGTGTCGTCCTCCTCCTTCGGCTCATGTGGTTGTAATCTTCTGCTAGTGTTGACAACACCACATTACACCCCCGAAAGATGGGGAAATGTTTTTTTAATATATTGTATGCATGTGTTCGATTAGTGCATAAAAACATATAAACACTGTCATTGCAGTATGAGCCCTACCAAAAAATACTGGTTAAAAATATGCACTGAGATAAATAAACACTGACTCACCGTTAGGAAGAGATATTTGTAATTGATTCTTTGGAAGTATTTTTCATTGTAATAGTCACGCTTGCATCTCCATTGACAAGCAGAATCCGAAACAGATTCACTTCCCTCAAGTGTGGAATAGTGATTTCATTATAAGTTATTTCTTTAAAATTTGTAAACTAATAAATTACTAATTGTGGTAGCACTAACACTTGAGTTTCCGTGATCTGCCATTTTACGGTTGTTTTTTGTATTTAAGTTTTCCGTGGTAATGGTTGATTGTTGATTTTTTATATTATTGCGCTGGGATCTTTGATTGCCGGCATATAAGAATCAATAAATATAAAAACAATAAGACTGAGGGCGGTGATTATAAATAAAGGTAAAAAATTGGAGTGCCTTCATTATGTAAAAAAAAATAAAAATAAGGTTGTTGAACTTTAGTGTGGTTGTAGAGGTAAAATAATTATTAGTATGTCGCGTAATATTAATATAAAAAAATAATGGAATAATGGTACATGGGAAGAATGCTTGTAAATGTAAGTTTTCTAAATGGTCTGGTAAGTTGTTTTCTTCTCGCCTCAGAAGTTTTCTTACGGAGGTCATAGATTTTTTAATTGTTTGTAAATTGGATGTGGAATTAAAGTTGAAATAGTCAGGTAGTGTGCGATATTCAGTAATAAATGTTGCTGTTTGCCTGGCTGGTAAATTCAATTTTTCGGTTGTTGTCCTTTCAAATTCTCCAAAATGAAAACAATATGTAAATGACAAAGTTTTGTTGTTTTTAACAAGGATTTGATTTTTTTTTATTATTTTAACAGGTTTGCGTTTTGCCAAATGGAGTTCTACCGTCTTGCATACTAAAAATTCTTCAGCATTTGACAGGCTTGGCTGGATATGACAGCTAGATGTGTTGTTTTGGAAAACAAGATCGTATAAGCAATCTGTTTTCTGTGAGTGGGCCTGTGCTTGTATTTTACATGCGAGGAACATCTGATGTGGCCTACATAATTATTGATCTACCTTAAAGATTCCTGTGCTCGTTTTACTGCGAATTCAGGAGATTTTAATTTAAGATATGTTGATGTTATTAGGAATCCATTATTAAAGATTAATAGTATTTTCGTCGTATAACATGTGTCTGTTTTTATATCTAAATTATCGAATACGGCATCAAATGAGATTAGGAAACTTTTCGATCTTTGCTAAAAATATCTCTTGTAACAAACAATTTCTAAGTTTAGTTTTAATTTTAATCATTTCCTTTGCTAAAGATGTTTTTATTAGGACTCACTGACAGTATTCTCTAGGACACTTTGAATTATAATATCTAAATGTTTTTCTAGGATTTGAAAGTTTAGTGGGGATATTAGAAATCTTTCCTTGGTTGCGGTTGTGCATAGGATCTATAATATTTCGTGATGTAACTGAGTTATGAACTTTTCCACTGCTACTGTAAAATTAGTCACTAAATGAGTAAGTTAAAAGTTAATTTGTTTAATATCTTGTATTTTCTCATATAGGTAGTTACTTTGTTCTTGCATTTGATTAATTGCGTATCTCAGCTTATATGCATTATATGGAGTATCCACTGACGAGAAAATTGGCTAATCCCATTAACAGACTGAAAATTATCCGTTTGGAAAGTTTAGAATATCCTCTTTGGAAGTCACATGATATAATGTTTTGAATTTTATTTATAAATTGCCTCTCCCATTGATGTAATATTTCGATCAGTTTTTCATAGCCACTGCATGATATATTCTCCAGATGTACTATCAAGAGGTCCAGGTGCAATCTATGCAGTATAAATTCAGTCTCTTCATACAGAATTATGGGTTTGAACTTCGTAAATGATATTCCGAATTTGCTTGAAAATTATTTGAGTTGCTTGATTTCTTCCGTGAAGGTCAAGAAGTATGAATAGTGTGATTTCCGACTTCAATATTGTCGGTAGTTGAACTATTAATTCGATATCCACCTATAAGAAAAATGCTGACTTTTAGAGTTTTGTCTGTTAGCTAGTGTACAGTTCTAAATTCTAAAGTTAGTCAGTCGTTCTATCAACATGAAAATGAGAATGAATAAACAGTTTTTAGTACGCACTCGCAACTTTTTAGAATAAATTGTGTTGCTCAAGTGTAATAAAGAAAATATTTGAGGGTTATCACTGTCTTTTATAAACAAAATTGCACCAAGAGCAACTGTTCATACAAATAACTAGTATTGTAAAGTGTTGCAAAGAATGTATTTTAAAACTAATTTAGGAAAATTCGCTTTAGAGAGATGCGTGATCACAAAGGCAGAAGAACAGTTTCTTTTACTGTCTATTAATTTTAAGTAGAGTTTTTTGTATTATTGTCTTTTTTGTCGTCATCGTGAATTATCATTTCGTGCTGGTAATACATGTGTGTGTAATACCGTGTATATACGTGTATATTTTCTTACGTTCTCATGAGCATATGACTTAAGGTCCTACGAGGTAGCTCATCTCCTTTCCACACTTTCAACCACTTCCTATGCTACGGGGAAAGAATGATGATTTTAAAACACAGCAGTGTATATACCATTTGCGTAAATATGAAACCGGAATTTATGTACAGAAAAGACACAGTGATTGGATGACAATGCTAAGAACTATTTTATTCGAAGTATTGGCTATCGCTAGCGATACATTTCTGTCATCGTTCCGGCAATGTGTGGATGCCAGACAAAAAAAACTGTGCCTCTTGTGCTGCAAACCAGTCATCAAGCCCCATTTTCGTAAGATGTGAAGTGCTGGTCAGCAAGTGCGTGTCCCATGGATGCAAATAAGTGACACTCGGAAGGCGCCAAGTCTGGTGAGTAAGCCGCATGCGGAAGGATTTCCCAGTCAAACGTCGCAATCGTTTCCTTGACCGGTTTTGCTGTGTGGGAGGGTGCATTATCGTGATGCACAATCACTTTATGTTGTCTTTGGTCATATTCTGGTCGTTTTTCACGCAAACGTGATGAAAATCGATCATTTGTTGTGGTAACGCTGGGTATTAACGGTTTCGCCATGTTTCAGCAGTTCATAATAGATCCTTCTGATCCCACCAAACACAAAGCACTGTCTTCCGTCCATAGCGATTTGGTCTTGCAGTCGATGTCGCCGGTTCTCCTGGAGTTACCCATGATCTTTTACGCTTAGGATTCTCGAAATAGATCCACTTCTCGTCACCAGCCACAATTCGATGGAGAAGTGATTTCCTTTTGGCGAGCAGAATTTCGCAAGTGGTTTTTCGGTTTTCCTGCTGTCGTTCAGTCAATGCATGTGGAACCCATTTTCCCACCTTCTGAATCTTGCCTGTGGCTTTTAAACGTATGGAAACTGCTTCCCGTGTCACATTTAATTGATCCGCGAGTTGTTGTTGCGTTTGAGCGTCATCCTCATCCAACAAAGCTTGCAATTCGCTGTCTGCAAACTTTTTCGTTGGTCTTCCACGTTCTTCGTCTCTCACGTCAAAATTGCCATTTTTAAATTTTGTAAACCACGCATAGCACTGTGATTTACCAAGAGCATGATCACCGTAAGCTTCGACAAGCGTACGATGCGATTCTGCAGCAGTTTTCTTCAAATTGTCACAAAAAATCAATGCTGTCCGCACATCGTAGTTTGTAGGTACAAATTCCGCCATGTTCAACGCTATTAAACACTACACTATGACATGAAACTTGTCTGGTTGTGAGTTGCAAATCGTTATCAGCAGTCAAAACAAGCAAGTGGCTCCAAGGACGCAGTTTTACGGTAACCACAGTGACAGCTAACGCCGTCTATGCATAAATTCCGCTTTCATATTTACACACCTGGTATTTGTGTGTTTCCCATTCTTGTCTCTCTATAATATTTATTTTTCCTTGTATTCGTAGTATTGATTACTTCGATCAACAGATATATTCTGAAAATGTTGTCGAAAATTGTCCTTTAAATTTACACGATACAAATTTGGGTTTACTTGCTTCACTATTGTTGAGGGTCCTTGATATGAATCAGTCCATACGTCGGCGACACCCTTCCTTCTATTTGGAAAATGAACATGTTTTCTACCACCGCCCTAGTATTCTGTTTGACAATGTCTTTAGTCGAAATATTTTTTTCTGTTTTTCGTGTTCTTTCGTCAAGTTTGTTTCACGTTATCTCTTATTTCGTTCAAAACCCCTCTTGGTATTTGTATATTTGGTACTGTCCATAACCCCTCTTGGTATTTGTATATTTGGTACTGTCCATATTTTAAAATGAGTATATGTTTTTGGTTCATAATCGTGGAGTTGCCAATGGGGAGAGTATCTCGTGTATATTTGTACGTTCTATTTATTGTAAAAAGGATCTGTGGAAGTATTTTCTCCCATAAAAAATCGATTTGTTTGTATGTAGAATTTCAAACATTGTTTGTTATTTCGACGAAAAATTTAAACAGGAAGTCATATTTAGTTGCTAGGTCTTGTAATCTCTTCGCTTCGTGGACGGTGGTTATCTAGCTGAATATACTTGAATGCCCCGAATCTCAGTATAATATCTTTTTCATGATTTTTTTTCTAATGTCTGTGCTGTTACAGAGTCTACCTCTTTAACTAACACATAGCACTAACACATAGTTGTTGATATTGCTACGTAAATATATATTTAGTCATTTCTTTGCTTGTGAAGGGTCTATAGTATCGAAGACGAATTGTTATGCTATAGTGCAACCAGGACGGTGCAATAGTTGAGATTGCTTTTTCATTGGTATTTTTTTTAGTCTCTGGCAATCGTCGCACCGCTTCGTCTTATAGGAAAGGTAGTACTTCACCCCGGGCATATTGTATTTTCGTAAAGCAGTCCTATAAGTTTTTGTAAATCCACTTTATGCAGAAGTGTTTATGTAAGCATTGAAACCATTGACTTGCTAGTGACTTTGGTATAAAAAGTAGATTATTAGTCTGTCTCTGTGTATTTTTCGATACGATATAAGACCTTATCTTTCAAGCAATATATTTGTACATCTCTAGTGCTCGAACTTTTTACAGGTTCTTGACCTTCTAGCGCCGATGTTCTGTCTGAGTACATAGGGTCCATTCTCTGTTTTTTATTAAATTTTCTAATTAGGAAAATTAATGAATATTGAGAATGGAATCTCCTAGGGCATCTGAACGAAATACATGGAGGACTTCAGTTTCTTGAGAGTTATCACGTGCTTTTCCTTTATTAGCTATCGTTGTTTTGGTTTATAATTTTCTTCTTGTTCTTCTCACTGAATATCTTCCTTTGTTCCAAATTACTTATGATGTCTGCAGGATGTATTTTCCCGGTATATGTTGTATTTCAAAATTATAATCTGCTAGGAAGAGTTCATATCTAGTAATTTTTCGACCTTGTCAGGTTGCGTGATTAATGTAGTTAAACATTTGGCATCAATAAACAAAGTAAATTTTCTTTGGTAAGCTTTATTTTTATATGGGTCAGTCTAGTAACGTTGAACTTCGGCCCGTCACGATTCGCCCCTTAGCCATTAAAATCCACACCGATTACCCTGCCTGGACTCGAACCTGGGACCTTTGAGCCGTTGGCTTCCGCCGCAGACCGCACGGCCACCCGGCCGGCAAGTAAATTTTCTGGTTAGCAGCTAGTATTGACATTTTCTCAAAACATAGATTAACGAAAATGTTCCTTCTGCCACGTGGATGCTTTTCTTTTTTAAAAAATCTTGTGCTACAATAGGACACAATATTTAATTCCTTTGTGCAAGGGTTGAAGCAAGCGAGTATGCACCTGCTTGTATTGAACTAGCGTCAAAGTAGACTCGGATTTATAATCTATCGTCAAAACGATGCAGAGATAGTGCATTTAATATATTCAGTTTGAGGTCTTCAAAAAATGTTGTCAAGTTGTGATTCCCATCTAAGTTTCGCACTTTTCGTCAACACTATTTGGAATGGTTCTATCTTAGTCGTAAAATTTTGATATGGGCACGCAGGTAACTACAATGTTTGAAAAAGTTCTTTGATTGTCGTTTGGTTTTTGGTTTCTTGAAGTTCCGAATTTTATTTGTGATCTTGGGAGATATGCTAATTTTCTCTCCAGAAACTCGAAAGCATAGTACATTGAGTTAATTGTAAAGTAGATGCGTTTTTCGGACTTGCCCTTGAGACGTGCTTTCTAAATGGTTAGAATAGCAATTTCAAATTAGGAAGTTGCTCCTTCGAGTCCGTTCAACGATTACTAAATCGTCTGCCAATGAGGTAATTCTATCTGGTAGTCCCTCTAATACCATTCCAGTCAGAGGTGTTCAACTTCGCGAGGTCCAACCTCAACTTCATTTGACTTCGACCTCAAACTGTGAGGTCGTGGTTGAGGGAGGTTGAGGTTGAAATCCAATGGCGAGGTCGAGGGCGAAGTTTGATCGCGAGGGCGAGGCTGAATGAGGTCGAGGTCGAAGTCCCGTCGCGAGGTAGAGGCAGAGCGAGTTCGAGGTTCAAGTCCCGTCGCGTGGTCGAGGTTGAAGTGTCGTCGCGAGGTCGAGGTCGAGGTCGAAGTCCCGTAGTGACGTCGAGGTTGAAGTCAGATGGCTAGGTCGAGGTTGAGGTTCTGCAAGGTCGAGAGTGAGCGACGTTGAGGTTCTGCGAGGTCGAGATGGAAGTTAAACAGAATAAGATGGATGTCGGGGTCTAGTGGTTATGGTCACTGAACCAGCTTTCGCCGGAGAGCTGATAGAATTATTAGCCTGAAAACCCAGTCGATATCGAGATATTGTGCATTCATGAGTGATACATTTTTAAAAATTATGACGTCATTATTTAAATGAAGTTTCAGACTTATCAATCGACAAGGTCGCTGTCTATTGTATGTCGTAGCAAATTGCAAATACTATTGTGCTTTGTTCTAAAAATTTTGATAAAGCTCTTAGATTTTGATTTTAAAAATGTTAAACAATGGGGGCGGGTCCGTGGAGGGCCTTATTGATGAAGGTGGACGACTTGTCATCCGAAGCCGTGTGGGTGTTGTAAGTTGTAACACTAAGTTAGTTTGAACTCAGAATTGAAGTGGCGGTCGCTCGTTATATACCACTCCAGGAGAGAAAACTGAATTTATTAGTTAAGTTTTAGGCCCGTTGATAGCGAAACTATAGCTAACACGGACCTTATATTTCTGCTCATTCGGTCCGTCCGTACGTGTCCTGAAATTAAATCTCAGGAATTACACGACCAGAAAGGTGCGTGAGGTGTTGTTGGAAAGGTTTGGACTAAACTAGCTCAGGGATCCTCGAACCGACCAGAATGGTCAAGTGTTACTTCCTAAAACTTTCTTGGAAATTATTTGTTCGAATTGCTTGCATTCACCCACATAGCAAAATGACGTCCCAGGGATATCTGACGGATCTCCTGGCAAGATATCGGGACGTCCGTAGGACGTCCTGTTTAAGTCCCGTTTACATCCACGGGACATATAGTTATAATCAATCCTTCGTATAACTATACGAAGGCATATCCTTCGTATAGTTATAATTAATTAAATAATAATAATAGTAAGGTCGATTTAATTTATAGAAATTCCAGGTAGGTAATCCCGCACGGATTTCCGGGGGACATCCAGGGGACATCCATACGGGATGAACTGTTTGTATTGCCCACAGAGTTATCCCACGGATATCCTTAGGACAACACTATGGGAGCAGGACCATTCTGACGGTAATGGGATCTAAATGGGACGTCCCAGGGACGTACTCTGCTATGTGGGCAGTTAGACCGAGCTGTGCCAAACTTGACATAAACATTGATTCACAATATAAAAATAGAGAGCCTATGTTGTCAAGCAACACTCTTACCAGTGTTGACATCTTATTTCTATAAAATTATGTTTTAATAGCTTCCATTACATAAACACTAGCAGCACCAAACTTCGTCTAAACATAGTTTGACAAATAGGAACATACTGCGGGTATTACTGTTTTCCAGAAACCCCGTTGTCAGTGATGCAAGCCCATGCCAAAAATATATCTCAAGAACATGATGTGTAGAGACATGCGTAAGATGTCGTTCGCAAGGTCTTACCTAGACTAGCTCAGAGAACCAGAAACCGTCTTCTTTGGTGCAATGAGTCAGTGTTGCCATTTGGTTCAAATTGTGTCAGAGTTGGATCAAATTGTGGGAATGGTCCACACACCAGATTATTATTGCAACCAGTGGCATACCCAGGATATTTTTGTGGGGAGTTGGCTGGTGGATCGTACATAACTGCGTTCTAGAGGTAGGAGGGGTAAAATATTTCGCATATTTCAAACTTTTCACTATATTAGATTTGTATCTAAGGGCTATGGTACATATACGGATAATATATGGTTATGGATAAAATCTATGGATTATCTGCCCTGCAGTAATATAGCTTTTAAGCAAACATTGTTTATTCTAAAATATTATTTATTAATCCTGCTTTCAGTTAAACTTTCTCACAGTATACAAACGTACTTAAATAATAGTCAAAACAGAAAGTGGCGCAATTTATGAATATAGTGAGGAGCAATTACATATTAACAATGTGTAAACATTGGTAGACAATCTTTTGACAGACGTTTCCAAAGATCAGTGATGCCAAAATAAAGGAAGGACTATTTGTAGGACCACAAATCAGGTAATTAATGAATGATGCGAATTTCGTTTACTCGTTGAGTGATATTGAAGAAATGCCATGGAAGTCCTTTGTAAGTGCCTGCAAGAACTTTCTAACCAAGCATAAGGCAGAGAATTATCGCGATAATGTACATAAGCTCCAGAGATCATACCACCGTACGGGATGTAAAATGTCACTTAAGCTGCATTTTCTGAACGATTACTTGGACTTCTTTCCGCATAACCTTTGTGCAATTAGTGACGAATATCGTGAACGCTCTCACCAGGATATTTCTGAAATGGAAAAGCGTTACCAAGGCAAATGGAGTGCAGCAATTTTGTCCGACTACTGATGGACCCTACGACGAGACGTTTCTGAGGCAAAGTTTCGCAGAAATTCGAAAAAAACATTTCTAAGTATGTTTCTTATCTTTCTCTCTACTCCTACGTTGCTAATTTTTTTACCAACCTTTTCTTGCTAATTTCTTGTCAATTTCCTACTGTTATATAATGGACTGCATGCCAGACGACGTATGTTGGAAGTGACTTAATATGGTTAGGTGCTACTTGTACTCTCTCTATTGTTCATGTTAATTTACGATTTTTTTCATGTCAGGTGATTTACTGTCTTTTCAGTGTTTGAGTCAAGTAGTTAACATTGTAACCTAATATAAATGGATTGTTGTCTTGATACCCAGCTCGAAAGTATATGGATGCTGGTCATAGACTAAATGGAGAGAAGCGGTATTTCTACATGGATTATAGCAATTACAGATGAGTATGTGATTTATATTTATGAAGTGTCTTTTCTACATGATGTGTTTCTATTTCTATCTTGTGCAAATAGTATAACTGAGGACCTAATGTTTCCGAATGAATGGTGACGTTGGAATTATTGGTAGCTATATTTAACAATGAAATTTTGTTAATGTTTCTGGATGTATGTTTTTGGATAAATTACAGATTAGAAACTACGTATTGATTTATCATATGGTAACGTGGTAAATTCATGAGATTACGTTTGATTAATATTCGGCCAGACTTAGCTATAACTGATAAAGACCGCTATTATTACAGATTTTGTCATAGCTACAATAATCCTCTTTATTTCTTATATTTCATACAGCTAAAGATTACTCTATTTACCAAATTTTAAACCCGTTACGTAAGGGGCTATTGTTGAGAGATCATGTCCGTATGGCAAATACATATAATACGTGGG
>JAGDQP010014832.1:12047-44188 GCA_022664845.1 Lepisma saccharinum | reverse complement strand
GATTTCATCTACCCATCTTGCATTTGGACGTCGTCTCGGTTGTTTCTGTAGGAATTATATATATATATATATATATATATATATGTAGGTGGCCAGAAAGTCCCTTAACACATGCAATTTAACGCTTACAGTTATTTGTTCAAAGTGTTCGTCTGAGCACCACCATTATCCCTGCACACCTTGATACGCCTTCATGTCATCCTTTAGCAGAGCTGCTAAGTGGTGTCACATGCTGGAAGATCAACGTTGACGTACCGCTTCTTCCTGACGTATGATTTGATGATACGGCATTGTCTAGTATCGCAAGTTCCGGACTTCGAGGCGGCCAAGAACAAGGCGCTGGTGAATTTGGGGACCCACGTCCTATCCACAGGACAGGGAACAGTTCATTCAGGCGTTCACGAACAGCAAGTGCGAAGTGGGTGGGAGCTCCATCGTGTTGATAAACAAGGGTATCGTTGATGGCCAAATTCTACAACTGTGGAAGAAGCCAGCCATTAAACATCTCCAGATAATTAACCTTTGTCACGGAACCTTTAAAGAAGTACGAACCAAAGATGTGTTCTTCAGTCATCCCCGCCCAATGTATGACGTGCGGATTGTACGCAATTTCTTGGTAAAGATGTTGGTTTTCCTTTTCCATATGAAGATGTTCCTATCCCGCGAACTCCGATAAATTGCACATTCGTCAGAGAAAAGAATGCACTTCCGAGCAGGAATGGTGGGGAAGGCTTCCAACAAGATCCTATACGCTTCCTGACGATGGTTTAAGTCATCGTCGGTTAGTTCATTGATGGCCATTGACCGGAATGCTTGCAGGCCCAAGTCCATTTTCATCTGGAGTTGCATTGTGCACCTTTTGATTCCAAGTTCTGCAGCATGCTTTCTGGTCGACTTGCAGGGTGGCATCCGAAACACTTCCCAGGCGAAAAGTATTCTTCTCCCACGTGATCAAAGACTGACGACTTCGTGGCTCCTTACCGAACCGTTCACGAAGCCTATCCATCACCTGTGTCATATTTTCGTTGTTGTGCTTCCGTTCATGGACCCACACACTTGTTACTGAGCGCTCCTCCAAAGTGAAGTCGCTGGTATCTACCATTGCTCTTCACCAAGCACAGAAAGGCAAGACAATGATTGGTCAACACACAAACTTTATTCTCCACCTTGGGCAGTCACGTGGCAGTTACGCGGCAATTACGTTGCAATTCACGTGAGGAGCACTGTTCCCATATCAACGATCGGGATGGGAGGTTCAAATTTTAAATATCTTAACATCTTACACTGTTACACGCATTTAGTTCAGGTGTAAAGGGACTTTCTGGCCACATTGTAGATTGGCATTCGGTTCTAATCACATGACAGAAGAAAAATGGAGGGGCTCAATTGTTTTACACACACAGGCTAATTCTCCCGATTACATGAGTTAACCAATACTGTAGACAACTGCTGATATGCTAAGTTCCAAGATGACTAATCCTTGTATATCCAACTCTTTACTTTATAAATGTCATCATTATTCATGTTTACTCTTTTAAGTTTCAGTAACAGCCTTATACAAATGAATTTAAGGAGCCCGTCAGTCTCTTGACAACTTTCAACTCGGGAACTACTAGGGCTACGAAGGTGGTTGAGGTGTGGTTCGAAAAGTCTCGCCAAGATGAGTTTTATGCTGCATAGACCACCTCGATAGGTTCGTCGACAACTTATAACTCAGCAACTATTAGAACTACGATGGTAGTTGAGGTGTAGTTCGAAAGGTTTAAACGAAACATTTACAACGACATACATCATTCAAAGTAGACACTCGAAGCCTGGCGGTAGCATACGTGCACAATCTTTCGACTAGGCCTCGCCTCGCTTGTTGAACATTTATATAACCTGGTTTTGTATGTTTCACAGCGAAGTATATCATCTTATGGCGGAGTATACAAGCATGTTATACAAAAGGAATAAAAATTCGCTCTCATGGAGTCCAGTCAAGTTATTCCTTGATAAATTCTGAGGCATAAACTCTCTTTCCAAAATGTTCCTACGATACGTAGTTTTCGAGTAATTAAGAGGAAGTATAGTTAATGTGACTGTCCTGTAAAATGTATATGTTTAACATTTGATAGACTAGAGGCGAAGCTCCCAGTAGTGTGACAGTAGATGAGGCTATAGACTACTGTCCTACAAAATCTCAGATGTGGGTCTCAGTTGATTTATAATTACATATGAAGGAATTTGTAGATTGAAAAGGACTGTTTTCTTACCATTCAATATTGAACTAAAGTCTGAAAATTGGTAGGCAGGAAGCCTACAGTCTCCCTGTTACGTAGTTGGAGAAGTCTCGCTGATAAACCATTAGTTGTTATATGCTTTACATTGTTGTCAATCAACAAAATTTTCCCTTTAACTGACACCAAAACATCCAGATGTTAAAAATTCAGATCGGAACCAAACTTTGTGTATCGATAGAGTATCTAAAAAAATACTGCATTTTTTCTAGAATCTGCCCTTCAGTAGGAAATGTGTAAATGATAATTAATGAGAGAGATCTGATGTGCGGAGAGTAGTAGAAGCATTGGTTGTTGTTATATTTGCTGGTTGTTATAATTACCGTTTGGTGTTAGTGTTGTCTGCTTCATGGGTTGCTTTTGAAGCATTATGTAATTCTTGTTGTTTGTGGTTTGTTTTCATTGTGGTTATATTAACATACTGACCCAATGATCAACTTCCCATTACAATATAAACGTTCCTTCCAGCAGCTCTGGTGGAAAAAAAGGTAGAGCGTTAGCTTACGGTAGGAAAGGTCCGGGGTTTAAGCCCTGCTCGCGACGTATTTTTCCTTTTTTTACTTTTATGTTGTATCTGTGCAAATGCTATATATTACAATATGCTTTTGACATGTAAAGTGAATGTTATTTTTATATAGCTTTTTGTTTTTTCATTTGTATTTTTCTTTTTGCACCGTTTATTTAAAATCTACTAATTTACCTAGAGCAAATGTGTTCACATAAAGAACAGGAACAATATGAAAATAAGAATAAATAAACCGTTACATTACAATTACCGAATCAATAATAATAATTCACCGTCTACAATGCAACCGTTTATTTATTTTTATTCTCATACTGTTTCTGTTCTTCATGTGAACACACAATAATTATTGTCCCAGATAATTTCTCAGATTTAAATAAAAATGCAAAAATGAAAATATTAAAAGCTATAAAGAAATACCATTTATTTTACCTGTTGAAAGCATATTGTAGAATATAACAATTGCACAGGTGCTACGAAAATAGTGAAAAAGAAATTCACGTCGCGACAGGACTCGAACCGTGGACGTCTCACACTGTAAGCTAACGCTCAGATGGGGATTAAAATAGTAAAAACGGCGGAAGTCGCCATCATAAGACAGGGCACTTGGGTTCTTATGTAACACTTGCACTAAATACAATGGCGAAAACAGCGATTGCAAGTTCCTAGCGTGGTGCAGTAGTAGTGCTTACGAAATAAAAGACGCGTTTGAATCCCGGCGGGTTAAGATTGTTTCTTTCAAAATATATTTTTATATGTTCATATTTATTATTAATAATTGCTTGAAATGCTACTGAAAAGTGGGATGTATATAAATAAATTAGGGCCGGACGCACGCCGAGAGAAGTGAGGCGTGGAAGGGGACACGGTGCGTCGGAAGTGAGTTGGGCGGTGTCAGCCGAGGGATGCGCAGCCCCCGGTTAGCTTTGGGCATACATGAAAGTGCTGTTAACATTCTATTCCACATGTAAACTTTCTATTTGGTAGAAACGTCTTTACAAATAAAATTATTTTTTCTTATACCCAATCTCTGTGCTAAACTGATGACGACTTCCGCCATGTCTAACGCTCTATATCTTGCTCCATCAGTGCTACTTGAAGGACTATTTACAGTATTCGGCTTCTACTTTCTCTAGGTCAGATTTCGCTCATTAACTATCATTTTCTCCTTTCCTACTGAACGGCAGGTTCAACAAAATATATTGTAGGATTTTTGTTAGATACCTTCCTAATCGATATACAAAATTTGGTTACAATGGTTTGGTTTGTTTTTTTGGCATCTGGATGTTTGGGTGTGAGTATTCTAAGAACATTTTGCAGAGTAATCTTTTCAGAATTAGCCAAGGAATAACATAGTATTCTCAGTGGGTGCGAATTTCCACTCAACTTGTACTGGGATTGAGGGTATGGATATCTGAGATAAGTTAACAATAAAAGTTCAATAGAAGTCCAATTGTCATAAATTGCATATTTGAATAGTAAGGGAGAAAACAAGGAATGTGACAAAAATGCTTTTCTCAGAAAAAAATATTTTAATGTTGAAAACGTCGTAAGACACAATGGTTTCGCCAATCTTTTTACGCTTTTTCCATGTACAGTTCTACGTTTCAGCACCTAAGGAATATTCAGTTCAATAGTAGGATGTTTTACCAACAGAAAAAGCACAGATCCCTAAAAAGCTCCAAAAATGAACATTCCTTGTTTGCTCCCCTCACTCTTCATTTGTATTTTCGAAGAAAATTCAGTTTGATTTTGAGAGGAAAAGAACAAAATTCAATGTCAGGCAAACTAAATGGGAAGTATGATGAAATAGCATCCCATTTTCCTTCAAGTTAATATCCCTTTACTCTAAACGTTATGAATACGATTCTAAATTCGAAAACATTTTTCATATGAAATATAAGATGATGGCTTGCATTCTGAAATCCAAGATAGCTGCAACCCCAAAACGCCTATTTTGTTATTTCATGGTTCCATATGGCGCTGAATTCGATTCAGGAATAGAAAAAAGTTGATTTTAAGACTCTAGAATGGTGCCATATCGGAAATGAAAACGGCGGAAGACCTAAACTTATTTATTCAATAAAAATATTCGCAGGCATTACTGACTACGATTAAATCTCGATAGCTAGGCATTGATATATTTCTGAAGTTCAGGTTGATTGAATACCAGTTATTGAAAATGTAAATGTAGCCATCACTATCTCAACTTCATTGTATCCTCCTACTCTTGATTTATTCCTAAGTTCTAAAAGCTCATATTTTACTCCAATGCATTACTCACCAGCAAAAATCTTCAATACTGTCGAAATCTTTCTTTTAAAATTAGATTTCTTTACAAACTAAAGTGGATATCACGAATCTGAAATAGTTTGTATTAAAAGAAATATTGCATATCGTGAAAGTAAATATTTAAATTTTTCACAAAAAAACTATACATTGAAGTACCAAATGAATTGACACGCCCACCCAGGTCCTCCTGTTGCCTGTGCGGTTCACCTCGGCATGGATTTTGTCAGGTGTTTAAACTATGTTTACTGAATGGCAAGTAACAAAGAGGTTTGTTGGAGAGTAGTACATCTTAAGCACGAATAGACTATTGGACTCCACATATTCTCAGAGACGTTGTAATGTCCCACAGGCTGCTCCAACGAAAGTAGGTAGACTCGTCAGCAAACCAGGTCCCGCGGCACCCTGTTGCAAAAAAGGTTCTTACCCACACTCAACGTGGCCAAACGTTCCGAAATTACGCCACAGGAGAGGGAACAAAACAAACGAAAAACTATTATCGGACCTGAAGGGAGTGAGGGTACCTACCTATCAGCACCCTGCTTCAGTCACATCAAAGACAGAACATACACTAGTCTAGTACATAAAGTATGCATGTAAGAAGCCCGAAAGAAGTGCCCAAACGCAGAAAGTTGGCAAAAACAGAAATCTATAAAAACGAAGAAAAGCATTCTCAAAAAAAGGGTGGACGCAAGCGAGAAACCCGCAGGAAAGCAGAACACAAAAGCTATTTTAGTGACCTAACACAACTAGGCCCCTAAAATAGTACAAGGCTCAACACAGCCGCGCACTAGTTAATATTTAACACGAAAATTTGGATGCACAAAATTAATTTAACTACTCTCTAAAAATTGCTAAAGAATTGGATCAAATATCAAACTTAAACTTCATCTGCAATTACTTTCTCACATATAAATAATTTAACACTTCGTGGATTGAAATGTTGAAAGGTTAAGAACCTTTCCAGTAATACCACAGTGATGGTAATCTACCTACATCATAATAAAACTCTTGACACAAGAAATATCTGGTAAAAATGTAATTTATATTTACTTAAAAATGGCAATCGCAAGGCAAAAGAATGATTGCTGAATTTTCTTCAAAAAAGTTTCCGAAGAGAATCTCTTGAACATCAAAATGAGCATTCAAGATGCTGTCAATTTCACATAACCAAAGGGTAAATTAACTATATGCAGAAAAGCTCTGTCCAAGAATATATTTCGCAAACTAATTTTTCAAAAATAAATAAGTTATTTTATATTCCAAAATGTGGTAGACATTCTATACTTCAGCCCAGTTAAATCAAAATTTCCACACCTACTGAAAAATAACATTTCTTTCAACGAAAAGATTTTTATTTACATTGTAGCTACTGGGCAACAATTTAGTTTTATATTTTCAAAACTTTGCTAAAACATTTCGTATGTAATTTTTATTTTTAAACTTCATTCAGCGTAACCATCGATACTGATAATACGAAAATGGTCTACTAGGATCGGATTAGGTATTAATTTACAATACGAGTTTCCATGAGCGAACTGACTTACGGTTTGCATACGTAACGAAGAAGCTTTAAACTTTGCAAACACAAAACAGGGAAAACACTGAATCTCACGGTTAACAAAAACGGATATGTTATAGAAATTTGGTGCAATTTTTACATATACCAGTTCTCGGAAGAGCAAATAAAAATGATGAATGGGAAAATAAAGTGCATTCTGAAATGTAGCAACAATTATAGTGCAAGGTAAAATATTCAAAGTATTTGAACCAAACTTTTAATGTGCTGAAATTTAGTTATCTGAACGTATGTGAAACAGACTTGGGTTTTTGGGAGAGAAAGAAGAATTTCAAGACATTAAACATACATACCGTAATTTAGATAACCGACCCCGATGCCTATCAAATTAAGCAGAGACATTCTTACGGTGCACATCCCTTGACAGAAAAAACACACCAATTTCATATGAAGAAAACACTAAATTATTTGCATACACACAGAAAATGGGGTATCAACCACACTGTAATTATATTTTTATTTATTTCAGAAAAACTAAGAAAAAAACTGAACACCACATTTAACACAACAAATCACCTCACACACTTATGAACACCACTTCACACAAACAAACTGCCATAAAGATGCTTCGTCTCGTCCACTCCCGGTCAAGGCCAATATGGAGGGTTTAAGACCCCAAACTGCAGCATTCGTTTCACGGATTCCTTTATAAAAGATATAGAGAAACAGCTTCCAAAAGTTATTGTTATTTACTAGTCGACGCTGCTCTTTATATTAATAAACTTTCCGGACATTGGCTGCATTATCATATTGCTTTTATATAACTTTCGGAGGCAGCGTAAATTTTGAACAGCCTTTCCTACTCGACGACCATGTGTTAACTACTGACTGGCCTCAACCAATCAGAGAAGAGAATCAAATCAGACAATCCGGGGAGAAAAAGGGGGTGTGGCTTGCCACCAAAATCTCAACGAAAAATAAAACAACAATCAGATCTTTTTGTTTGTTTTTGAAGATTTTCAACGAAAGAAACTTGTTGATGAAAATAATGAAGTAAAATATGCAAAGAAATATTCAGTAATAAAATGAAGAAACAATAAAGATAGAAATCCCACCAAACAACAATGAAAGGGATGTTATGTATGGCTAATCTTCCTTGTCATCTGGGCAAATAAAACTCTTTGAAGAAAGCTGAAGACGAAAAATATCGCCGACAAAGCACGAACAATAAAGAAAAAAAGACGCACAAAAAAGGGGAGAGGGTAAGATATGTTGCGACCAAGTGGAAATGAGTCGATACAACGTCCTAATGGATTGAATTCTACACAATTTACAAGTGCTCTTAAATTAGTGTTAATTACGCTTTCGTGTTGTGCATCTGTACCCAGAACTTTATGTTTTCGTAGAACAGGCAGAAAGGCTTTTGCTGTGATTGCAGGAATTTTTCTTTATTTCTCGCAGTAATCGATATGAACAACTATATTATTTGGAAATCCCCCTACAAACTACCTTATAAGATTAGTACTGCAATCATAATTGTAATTAATCTATTTACATTTAAAACAATAACAACTCAAATTAGTGCTCACTATTTAGACATTTGGAAAAGTTAGTTGATATATCCCGTAATGTTTAATATAAATGTCAGTATTTACCGTTATCGGCAGACAATCGTCGAGAAACACCGAGTAATTTCTTTTACCGTATTGGAAGGTCTCGGGTTTCAGTTTCGCTGTGATTTGCGCACACACGCAGAAATGTAAATGGTCTTTCTTACCGTAGCAACAAGTCTAATGCTGGTCAAGTATTTGCTGCCACCATGTTGATCGCTTACATCACAGAAATATAATAACCTTCTTCTAATGTTTTACAGTTAATTTTTCCTTCATTTTTATTCCTATTTTACTACAACGCATGAAGTACTCATTCTGGTTTTAAAAAAACACTCTTAAAAAGACTCCCTTCCACTTCAGCCATCCTGAATTATGAAAACGAAAAAAAAAAAATTGCTGAAGTGAAATATAGAAATTACACTAGTTATATTTGTACCGTAAACATACTTATCCTTACGTAAATTATAATTTATTTCTAAATTAGACCTTCTGCATTCTGCCAACTGGAAATTGTCAGAAGTTTGGATAATTAACTAGTTATAAGAACAATAGATTACTTTTTAATTTCATCTTCTATATCATAATATGTGAAAACTCAGGACTACTATAATAATAATAATAATAATAATAATAATAATAATAATAATAATAATAATAATAATAATAATAATAATAATAATAATAATAATATAATCTAGAAACCTGTAGGCATTTTTCAGTGTTACCTTTCGAAAACTAAATCAAGTGTTAGACAATGATATTATAAATAAGATGAAAGTAACATTTATACATATAACGTTCTAATACATGTTGGGAATTGGACGCGTAATGTGCATAACTAGTTTTAATATGGGTTGGGTTTACATATTAAAAGCGTAACTGCTCTCGAGCACATGCATTCATAGGATCTGTTGCTAAACCTTACATGAGAATACAGTTTTAACCACATATTTACTGTTTTTGGATTTAGTACACAACACTTACACTTTCCTGAGTGTCTACTGGTAATGTAGAAAAGACCATTCTATAAGCAATGCGAGTATATAAAAGAGATAAATACATTCGGAAATTACAAAAAATAACCCCGTTTTATATTAGAAAATCTTTTTAAAAAAAATAAAAAATTAGGGATAGGAGGAGATTCGAACTAAGGACACTTCACAGCACAAGTCCAAAGTCTAACAACTACGCCACTTTTTTTTTTTTTAAAGGTGAAACGCACCCTAACCGAATGCGCCACCCAACTGATTTTTTTTTCTAACTCTTACAACTCTTGCAACTCTTTCAACTGATTTTCCCTAACTACGGACAACACAGTTAAAATCACATCCATGCCCGAGGCGGGATTCGAACCCACGATCCTTGACTCGAGGACGTTGTGATATAATATTTTGATAAACAGGTATTGATTCACCGTTTATTTGACAGTCTTCACTTCCAAAGTTAAATGAGATTTTATAACTTTTTTCGCTCCATTTTGGGGAATATAATAGTTTCTGTCACATGATTATACAGCGTATGCATTATATCTGTAATCTTTGTTTGAGTAATGTTTCATTTGAGTCAACATTTCCCTATTTTCAGTTTCAGATAGTACTAAAGATATGGACTGTTTCGGCGAGCAAAAAAAAACAATTTCCCTTTTTTTCTCTCTAAATTTCCCTGCGAATTTCCCTATGTTGTCAAATTTCTGACTTTTTGACTTACAAATTTTTCGACTATTTCTCACTTTTTAATATTTTCTTTCTAGTTTTGTTATTTATTAATATTTCTATGACAAAATTTCAGGAAATATTCATTTTTACATACTTTACAAGTATAACAATTAAGCGAACGTCAGAAACTAAGGAGAAAAATATTATTGGTCAAAAACTCTAATAAAGACACACGAAACATTTTTTTGAGCATGAGTGTACCTTCTACACGCATTAGTGCCTTCATAATACTAACTCGTACTGCAGAAATTTTCAAACAATTGTCCATATCTCTGGTTATACTTGTCGGATTTTATTGATCTTTTTAAAAAAAAATTAAATCCTAGATTACACGCTATATATTGTGTAAGAACATAGGTTTCTCTAAAACCTATCGTTTCAAAGTTAAATATTATATAAGAAAATATTTTAGGCTAAAATGAAACTTTTTTACATTTAACTGAAAAACTATTAGATTTACGAAAATATTACTAATAAACGTAAATGTAGCCAATAAAAATATCTTTCATTTAAAAAAGAATGATCTAAAAATTGGATAACTCAGAGCCGAGATATGTTGATTTTAATAAATAGCGTCGGCCGCAATTTTGAATGGCCGCCATCTTGGATAGCTACCTTTCTGGAATGTCTATCACGTATTTTCGTGCTCTATTCATGCCAGTGTACAAGTGCTGAAAGTTTCATCTGGTCCCGCAATTTTATACCAACAACTTGTCTGGCACAAGGACTATTGGCGGAAATAATATACTCCAACTTCATTTATAAAACTCCAAGTTAACTTAGAAAGTAGGAGGAATGCATTTTGGAACCATTATACTGCTACTCAGAAATTGCTTCTTTCACCCATTCAATGCGGCCCGATAAAAGTTTACTCAACAGTATTATCATAAATATAAATTCATAACGCACTAGAACTTACGAATTAATATGGAATGCAATGGACAGCGATCTCGAGATCGTGTCCATTGACGAGGGATATATTTCCAAAGATTATTATTTCATTGAAGTCTGAGCACTTATCAATCGACAATATTTCGAGATCGTTGTCCGTTACATTTCATAGTAATTTGTAAGTTCTACTGCGCTATGAACTTACATTTGTGATAGTACGCTTAGTTTTTGAAATAGATTGAAAAACTGTAAAAACTGAGTGTTGGAGCGAGGAGCCCTTTTAAAGAAATACAATTTTAAAATAGTATAATTTACCAAAAATCAAGAAACCAGTGATATTCCTTAGATGAGAACAATGTGGATTTGGATCGAGCGAGAACAAGAAATCTTCGTTAATTTCTCCTGTCCACATGATATGTTCTATCTGTTAGCTGCCTTAAAATATTTGGCCTCTTAATTTTGATTCCTCCATCTATAATGGAGGCTAGCGCCTAAACAAAAACAGGTACAGAAAAACTGATTTAAATTTGAGTTCAATGATCTTGATTTATCCAGCCGTTTCTAATTTGATGTTCAAAATTGGCAGACCCTTTTCAGCTTTCTGCATTTTAAGAATTCATGCAAGTTGTTAAATTGCAGTAAAGCAGATAGAGAATCACTGACCTCAAGTTTGACGTCAGCGTATATGTCCTCGATTAATCTGCTCTTATCTAAACATTTTTATATGATTATTTGAACTATTGAATATTGATATAATTATTAGACTAAACCTTGAAATAGTTAACACTTATTAAATGAATGGTAATCGTTGTCAGATTTCTTTGCATTTGACAGGAATAAAATTAATACGTCCATGCATTACGAACATAGATGACGGAGCTTTGTGAGAAAAGAAGAGCAAGCTTTGGGATTCGAACTCGCGTCGCCAGCTTTATGGACGAAAAAAAAAGGTAACGTGACCCAGCTGCGCACGGCCACGAAGACATCAGCTTAACTCTTAAAGAAATAAAAGCAAAGCAAAAGTTATATAAAACTGATTTTTGTTTCAGTTAAAGTGTTTCGTGCATCTATGAGATAATCTTCTATTGATTACTATTTTGTTAGATTCTATATATATGGAAACCATGTTGTATAACTTGTTAAAAGTTTTAAAAAAGTATTTAACGCCCCAAGTGAGAATAAGCGACATTTCATCGCTAATGATTACAGGCGTAGCAACATCGCTGTATTATAATTTATTTTATGGCCAGTTATAAGAAATGAATAGTTTTATTTACTTTTATTCTCATATTTTTCACTATATCACAACTACATAAACAAACATTATTCTCTTCACAAAGATTAGTACAATAAAACTGCTCTAATACACTCATTGTATTAAAATCCGCGCAGTAGTCACTCATGTTGTTGCGATGTTGCAATATAAATAAATTTCTGGACTTAAACTTTTAAGGGCTGCTAAAGAGTGTGATCAGATTTCGATTTACTGAGGATACTATCTTTCAAGAAAGTAAATCCCACTTTTTGGAGGTGCTGGAATAGAATTTTTCAACTATGAACAATTTTGCAATGCACATGCACACGTGTAGTGCACATGGAAACTTTCAACTACTTGTACTCGGATTCTTTGATAGATCTGGTTTTTTTGTATACTCCAGAATACATCTCATACATAGCAGACATAGTAATAAAAGATAATATGGAGAAAATACATTCCTATTCGATAATGGTAAAACAGAAACATACTCAGCACGTAAAAATTACTTGCTAACTGAAATGAGTAAAAACATTTTCACTACATTTACCATAGTGTAGTGGTTAACTAGTTAGCTTTCTACGCAGTCTTTTTTAAGCGAATATATTTAGAAAATTACCATTGTTCTTCACCCATAACTTACCATTCTATTTGTAATTGCAGTGAAATATATTTTTAGTTTGTAAATTAACAGCTTTAAACTCGATAATGTTTTGAAGTTTTTAGCAAAATTCAAATTGGTCTTAGTGACTTCTATATTACGGTCAATCATGTAGTATTTGTTTTATTTATGAAACATCACTTTAAGGCAGCAGGAAAAAAACACAACGATAATACACAGTAACCCAGTCTAACCCGTAACTTGAATAAAATGCAAACGCATTTTACAACGAGGAGAAGAAGCACACAACTTTTTCTTTCCTTCGCGTCTCGCAAATCAATTTTGACAATTTCTTACTAGATGGCTCTGTCGTTAGCATAGATTTGCACTCGTCCGAACTACAAAAGCACTCTAGGTTCAAAGTTTTTGAATGGAGAGTAGCTTCGAATTATCATTTTTGTATTTCGGTACTGTGTCATTCCTTTTCACGTTATAATGTTGAATGGTTTTGCATTTTCGTTTCATTCTGTGTATTTCATTTTCGTTTCCTATTGCTAGAGGTAAAAATCACCATTTTGCTTGCCTGCAACTTGGCAATATATGAAACAGGAAACTCTCACGTGTCCAACATATTTCTCAAATTTTCAACAAATCTTGCGTATTAACCCCGGACTGCCTGTTAAGAGCAGCAAGCGGACATTTCAGGTGGGATTGGGAGTAAATTACGGAATTCCTTAACTAAGAAGATACTCTTAAACACAACGTGCACATCATTTATAATATAACATATTTTATTAGAGATGGATGACGCTAAAGCAATTTTCTAATAAATATTTATTTCGGCAATGCGAACATGAAGGGAAGATATCATGGAATGAAAACTTAATAGGAATATTTGTAGGATAATTTATTTCTCAATTTTGATATATTTGTTCTTGATTTCGAAAGAAATTGTTTAAAAGAAAGTACAAGTTTATAGTATTAGGTCCCCTATAAATATAGGACCGCTAAAATTAAAAACGTGGATTATAGAATTCAAATTTTATTTAAGTCCTTCAGGCAACTTTGGCTCAAGCTACATGTAATACATATAAGTGCATCACAAATACAGCGCTTGCCTGAAAAATTTGGCCAGAATTCTGATTAAGCCTTATCATACAAAGTTAGCTTTCTCAAATACGAACTTTACTTAAATTAAGAAAAAGAAAAAAGAAAGAAAACTGAAAGAATTTTGCACGTGTTAGAACTAAATAAATTTGTAACAGTACTATTTGCATTTTAGCTTCCTAATAACAATCCAGAAAATTAGTTAGAAACTGATGTTAAATTTCAGAAAGAAATCTTTTATATAACTTGAGCGATGGGAAACAAATTACACGTAAAGGAAGAGACAAAACTCCTTATGCGCTGTTCATTTACGCTTTGTGTTTGTTGCATGTATATAGAAGTTACCTTCTTGAATGACATAGTTATAAATGAATTCATGAAAGTCGAGTATTTTTAATATTGTGTACTAAACACACAAGTTGATATAAGTGGTTTGGAGTTAGCGATTCCGCCATAATTATCAGTTTGGGTGGGGGTGTAAAGTAAAAATTGAGAGAGTGTAAGTGGGATTTTGCACGGTTTCTACTGATTTTTGGCCTAGAATTTGGGAGGTGACACTTCCACGGATAGAGAAGTCTGGCGGAATCAGTGTTCGGAGTCCACATTAAACAGTAGGTCCCGTCCTTGGGACGTCCTCTCTATCCGATTGAAGACAATGACAACCGCCATCGGTTTACCCTGTCCAGGAACTTTCGGGTCAGCACGTGTTCTCGTGCAGAACACACACAATTATCTTTATTGTAAATTTGCCGTTTTTGCCTCTTACTTTACTTCCAGATTGTATATATAATTAACAGCCTTATTCAATTCACTACTGGATGAGGCCTCTCCCGTAGGAGAGATTGCCTGCTGCTTCCACGCTGACCAGACGTGTTGGGAGACGAGAACCGAAGCTCTAAACTGTGATGGCCACTGTCTTTATTCACAACACTCCCCAATTGCATCACGATGCTGGATGGGCACCGTTCCAGACCCTCTTGCTTTGGAAAAAGTCCCTCGTCAGAGTCGGGAATCGAACCTGGGACCCACGATCAGCAGTCGGAGTGTGTGTATGTGAGTGTGGAAAAATAAATGTGAGAAAGAATTTCAAAGTATACTTTCTTTTTAAAACTGCAGTCCAGTAATCGATTTATGCAATTTATCGAGAGGGAAAAGAATATATCAAACACATTAGAATGCCGTCTTTGACGCCTTTGGCTAGGAGCAGATGTCGGCATGCAGAGCTAAGGATGATATTTCCGAACTTCGTATTTGCAGTACATGTGTTACATAAGAAGCCCGGTCACGTGTTTTTTTTGTTATCTTCTACCACTTTAAAAATCTAAAATATACGTGGTGATAGAAGCACTAAAAATACATAACATATATTTTTTCGAGCCAACTGTTATCTTCTTTTTTAAATTAAATTTTCAAATTTTCTAACCTTTCTACAAATTGCGCCATAATAAATTAAATAATTACCATCTTATAGAGCTTGAAAAAATCTACAATTTAAAATAAGATGGTCATCCTAGGTGCAGATCCGACCGAGATATCACTGAACTACCAAAAACACACTTTAATTTATTTTGAGGTTAGGTTAGCATCTTTTGAGCTGAAATTTGGTGGAGAACCATCATTTTTAACCCTGAATATGGTAGGTTTTTTTTATCACGATTTCTTCCTAGGCACTTTTCATCATTTTATCCTGCCAGGCCCTGTTACGTTCAACTTGTCGTATTGCACGAAGTGTATTGGACCCTTTAATTGAAGTTTAAACCTCTCCATTTGCTAATTACATTTTTTATGGTAGCTTCGTTCAGGCTGGTCTACGTTAAATGAAAGACATAAAATAAAAATCAAATAATGATCATATCTTAATGTGACAATATTTACTCTAAACTGGATTTATTCCTAAAACTGCCATAATACATTCATTTCATAATTCGACATGACAAAAAGGGCATGCATACACATGTTTTTACTTAACACACAATACTTACATTCAAAAGGTAACACGTATATTCAATGTTACATTTTCTTCGCATTTGAACTTAGCAGTTAATGGCAACTACCTTTCGTTGGCAAGAACGAGTATGGCAAACTCGCGGTACTTTTAAGTACGTAAGCAAACCAACATAGGTTCAAATCCTGTTGAAGTTTTTTTTACGAAGCGATCGTGAATAATCTAATCATTACTTCTCGTACAAAACGGAGAATATTTCCGTCTGTGGAATGACGCACCTGAGTCACTATAGAGAGGAAGACGATTTACGAATGTTGGTTTGAAAAGTGCACATCAAGTCTCCGGAGGTTACCTGGACAGTTAAGAATTCGTTATTGATCAGAAGAATCCACTTTTCATGTTATTATTCTTAGAAAGAAACACTATTGTATTTGTTAAGCACGTTTCGGATAGAGTTAGCTGTGGAGTATCGTTAGCGTGCTGGACTTCAAATTTGAAAATTCGATTCCCCACCAGCCAGTTTCTTTTTCGCATACACTGAAGTATTCAAACAGAGGTTCATCTCCAGGCTGTGGAAAACTTACGAAGCATCACTGGTCAGAATCCGAGAAAACAGTGTGTGTGTGTTGTTTAACATAATGATAATGTAGTTTTCATGTTTTTCATTTTGTCTTTCTCTCTTCCTCACTTTTTGATGTATTGTTATCGTGTCTTCGCTGCGTCTTTCTCTTCTTCTTCTCTCTATTTATTTATCATTATTTTTATCTTCCTTTACACACACTCTTTTTGTGCGTGTTCCACAGCTAATTCCGTGCCACTTTCAATGACCTGGTGATATGGCCTGACCCAAACATAAGTGACCCGGTCTGGAAAATCTATTTAACTGGGAATTTCGGCGTCGTATTTTTCGTATTCTCGGGGTAACATCTCCGGTCCTGGTCACCCCTGACAGGAACACTCTTCAAACGCAAAGAAATAATTAAAACCTCTCCTTCATCGTACGGGTTATCAGATCTAAGTCGAATCAGCGGGTCAGCATTAGTTAGAATCTTTCACCCGACGACACAGTACAAAACTTAACCAGCATCCCCCGACAGCCGGTGATCCGTTTCAGTTCTGCCGTGTGCATTACATCTGTGCGAATTGTTATAAACATTAGTTCATTAGTGTTGTAATTATTAGAACGTTATATTCGCAAGAGGTGTAATCTAGAGTGACATGTTCGGAACAGATACATTTTAAGACATGAGTAGAAAATGGCCCCCCTTTTCCCTATTTTAAGAGAATTCTTTTTCTATTAGTCTGGCACCAAATTCGTTTCCATCCTCTAATTTATAAGCATACTATTACACATGTTTCTTTTTTACGTTTGCAATATGGAACATGTAAGGTATACTATGCTTATAGGAACATGCTAATTTTGCTTTTGAACATTTGTAACTTTTCATTGTGATACAGTTTGCATATGTAATCTTGGCTCTTTCTGATAGAAATTAAGCAGAAAATTATCATTCATTTATTTTCTTTTTATATTCAATTTGCATTAATAATCAGGAATAGAAGGTATGGCCTATGGTATGTATTGGGTTTGTTACAATCAATGATTCCATCAGACCCCGGCCCCTTTAGGGGGTGACAGCCCAAAATCCTCGAGACTACCCTCCAAATTTAACTTTTTGCGAACAAAAGTTGACAGAAACCGTGCAAAACTTCCACCCTCCCAATTTTGACTTTACCCCCCAAATCTGAAAATCCTGGCAGAATACCTTATTACAAAGTGTTCCAAACCAGTATGCTTAATAAGAACAAACGAATTTGCAAGCTAACCCCGTGCAAACAAAGCGCATATGTGTTACACTTTTTCCATATCCTAGATGAGTCTCAAAATTCTGGAGTTTCACTGGAAATCATGAGTATTTAATCTGACCACCAAGTTTGGTTTCCATTTGGAAAGCGATTTATTGAATTTTTGAAGCACTCTTTATATATTCTAATAACCTCGAAATAATATAAAATCCAAATGTCACTTCTATCTTGCTGTTAGATTTGATTTGTCGGAACTGAACTTTATACTGTGGGAACTGTTTTTACTATGTTTAAATTCCATATTTTTATCTGTACTTCTTCTTTTGCTTCTTCTCTCTCCCGTTCTCTCTCTCTCTCTCTCTCTCTCTCTTTTTTTTTCTCTCTCTCTCTCTCATTTCTCTGCCTCTGTCTAACACACATCCATCGGTTTCAACGTTTCATTGTATGTGTTTAAATGTCTCCCTCGATCAACTTATGTATGTCGTCTCGCTTTTATTTTTTCATTTCATCGATACTAATACATGTCTATTTAGAAAAAAAACACGTGCTCATGATGTTTGCTGATTTTAGTATGGACGAGACGAAGGAAGGAGAAAGAGGGGTCTGTTTACCAGACATGATTATAGGATAAGAAGGTGCCATTCGGGTTGCCTAGCTGCACGGCGTTCGCTGTCGCAATTTTTTTGATGCGAAGTGTACCAACAAAAGGTATTTCCTTCTGGATTCAAGGGTAAGCAACAACACTGATTCGTTATATTTGGTGATCGAGAGTGAGAGCGGAGCTTTCCGCATTATCCGAATAGCCCATTTCTCCAGTCTTTTAATATGTTTTATGTTGGTTTGGTTGATTCCGTACAGAACTGCACCATAGTGCTCAAGAAAAGGTCTAATATACCAGGTATGGTACTTTACTCTGTGAGTGATAGATAATTGCTTATATACTGAAGAATCTTGATTTTCGGCACAGCATTGGAGCATGACTTTTTAACATGTTGCGTAAGCGATAGTTTCGAATCAAGAGGTATGCCTAGATATTTCAATGTAACACTTGTAGATATTTTATTGTTTCCTATCTGCAGTTCTCTGTCAATTACGGAACGTGTGCAGTAGTCCGTTGATAATATTAATGCTTGTGTTTTTGCTGTGTTAACTTTTAGGTTATTTGTGTTGTACCACTTACACACGCCCGGAATGTGAGTTTCAATAGTTTGAGTTAATTGGTCTAAAGAATTAGAGTAGCAAAATAAGAGACAATAATCAGCATACAAGTAAACCTCCATATTTTTTTACAGATAGTGCAAGATCATTAATGAATAAGTTGAACAGTTTGGGTCCAAGGATTGATCCCTTTGGTACCACAATTTCAATATCGGCACATTTGGAAATAGTATTTCCAAGTTTGGGACTTATTACTCTATTATGTAGATAACTGTGAAAATATTTACAGGTTATTTAGATAAATTGAACTGGCAGTTTGTTCAAAAATAAATGAGGTTGCACGCTATCAAATGCTTTGCTAATATCCAAAGAAATTAAACCAATGTAGTTTTTTCCTTTAACGTCTAGTATGTTTCTACACTTCGTGATTAATTCTAGTAGGAATAGTTCGGTGGAACGGTTTCTGCGAAAACCATACTGTTTCTCGGTTACGAGATTGTTGCATTCTATATGTTCTTCTAATTGACTATCAACCACATTCTCAAGCACTCTACTAAGAGCTGGTGTTACAGAAATAGGCCTATAGTTGTTAATACTAGTGTGTGATCCTCCTTTGAATATAGGAGTGAGCACCACATGTTTCCAAGCGTCAAAACCTATGGCATTCTGAAGCGAATAATTTATTATGTCCGTTAGTGGTTCTGATATCCACGGCGCAAGAAGTCTTACGTAATACACGATTATTAATACCATCAACTCCACAGCCTTTTTAATATCAAGTCACGTGAGTACTATAAAAATAATGTTAGTGGAGACAGGTTTAAATTGAAATCGCGGTATCTGGGAGGAGTGATTATACATAATTGCCGAGTCATTGAACGTGGTGTTATTGTTGCGCATCCGATTTCCATTTAATTCATTACACATGTTGGTCCCTATATTAGCAAAGTTAGAATTAATGACATTCACAATTTCCTCCTTGTCTGTTATTATTTCATTATTTAGTTCTATTGACGGGATATCAGTACTCTTTTTCTCGCGCCCCGTGAGAAAGTTAAAGAGCCGATGTTTGGTTGTTGGTAGTATATCGACCAGAATAAATTTGTTTCAAAATATACGCCCTTTTTGCTTGCTTTATTTCTTTTGTCACCCAGTTTCGAATCATTTTATATTGATCCCATGAGCATGTACCTGTAGTTTTGGCCTTCTTAAATATTCTGTTTTTAAAGAAAGTAAGTTTGAGTAAGTTATTATTGATCCAAGGTCTTCTGCCTGAACGTATTCGAAAAGTTTTCATTGGAGCAAAGATATCAAGAGGCTAGAAAGGCAACCTTTTATTAATATCTGATATGTTATTTGATTTGTAGAAAGGAAGGTACGAACAGTAATCTACAAATTTTTCTTCACTAAAATGCTTAAATGTGCGCCTTGTTACGAGAACTCGTGGTGTTTTATTTGGTGTTGCATGCAATGCAGTATATGTAGAAAAAATATCACTCAAATCATGCATAACAGTGGTTGTTTTGGTGTGTAAAGAATCATTATTTGTATATATATGTATATATGGTCAATTAAACTTTCTGTAGTATTAGTTATTCTGGTTGGCATGGTAACAAGTTGCTTGTAACCCAAGGACTCCATTAGGTCGAAAAATTTGTATCTCTAGTAGAGGGTACTCGGAAGCGACTGAAGAATATATCCTAATGCTTTGTCAAACTCCACCGTATATTTGGGTGTTCTGTAAACGCAACCAATTAGTATAGGCTTTGTATTATTACAATACGTACATTTACCCACAATCCTTCAATATCGATATTGCTTATATTAAATACTAGTTTGCTAATTAAATTATCCTTAATATAGAGAATGGCTCTCCCTCCCCTCTTAGATAAATCACGGTCTAATCTAAACATCTTCAAACCATTTAATTTAACATGCTTGTCCGAAATTGATATATAAGTCCATGTTTCCGTTATAGCCAGGCAAGTGCATTGAACTAAATTTGAAGTGGCAATCTCATCAATTTTGTGGCGTAAACTACGAACGCTCAAGTGCCGTACAGAAATATTATTATATGTGTCTATTATCTTTGCGTCTTCCAAACAAGGGTATAAATTCTTAAGAAATCTTCTATTTGTGTCACTTAGGATGGCTGGTTGGTCTTTGATATCAGAAGCAGCGAATTTGCTGTTTTCTGTGTTAGTCCCCCGTTGGAATCTTGAGAAGTTGTAGTTGGTGGACGGGGATGGGAGGGGGAAGAGAAAAGCATGCGGAGGGAGAGGGAACTCTTACTGTTAATCTGTCGGTCTCTTCTCCATCACTCAGAGAGGGATGTCCAAATGAGTTACAGTTACGTTTCAGGAACAGTACATACGGGAAGCCATCATTCATTTTACAAATACATATAAATTACCATTCTGAAATTGAAAATACTTAAAGTAAGATACACAATAAAAATTAAGCTTAAGTCCTTATTTTCATAGAATCTTGTCATGTTAGAGATGAAAAAAAATTAGAAATTTAAAACACGTGAATAAATACCAATAATTCAAATGAAAGTTACTGAAGAAAGGAGAGATTTACACAATTAGGAATATTGAGTTTCAAGTGTTGATTGATTCAAAAACATATGAGTTTCGTGTGAAGTTTCACATTACAGTTTCACTTACCATGGTTTCTTACATCGTCAAGACTGGTAAACCTCACTACACCACTATTTGTCAATGCTAGCACAGTACCATCAGCTGTCAAGACGCGCTCGGAAAGTCCACACTTTCTTGCCTGACGAAATAACCCAAGGTTTGTGCGAGTGACGTTTTCTGTTAGAAAGAACTGAGGGGCTTAGCTCTTGAGCCGCTTTTCATTTTGGAGTACATCTCGGCGTGTTTTATAATATAAAAAAAGAACCTGACAATCAAACGCCTACACTATCCATTGCGTCTGACCGCTCCAAGTCTGGCATATTTGAAATTGCAGAAGGTTCAATCGGAACATACACATTGTTGTGTAGAATGCCCAGTATTAATTTGTCGCAGTTCTCGTTTTCATTTTCTTTTACACCAAGTACGATGAGATTTAGCCTGCTATCATACTGTTCTAAATCATTTATCTTCTTCTCGAGATATTTTATTGCTGCTTGCATGCTCGACAGTTGAGCATCAAACGCCTCCTTTGTCTTTTTTGTGGCTTCTTCCACTACGGCGGAGATGACTTAAGTTAGCGAATCTCTTATCATGTCTTGTACCTTCACGCTCGCGAAAGAGAGAGCAATTCTTTCATCCAAGTCACTAAATTGTTCATTTAGTTCCTTTGAAATAGCACGATGTACCACATCTATTCCTTTCCATTCATTGTTTGTGATGCCCATGGTTACGTAGTTTCACTAAACACACACAACACAAATAAGTTAGCTGCTTGCACAGATGATTTGTAACGATAAAAAGAAATTCACTAGACTTTGCAGTTTCAAAACATTTGAAACCTCACATTCACAGTCACTTCATCATGAGCACCCCTAGCAGAGAGCAGGAGAAAAGCACGTCCGTCCTCTACGACGACTCGACATGTTGGATTATGAAAAAGGGGGTCACACTTTTAAACAAAGATTGCATTAGAACCCTTGTATTATTGTACATTATTTTAAGATATCACTTCCACAGGCTATTTTATAGCATTGTATTTCATCAATTATTTGCACTTAATCCATGTACATCTTTAATATATCTTCATGCATGAATAGTGTTTATTGATCTTTGCTTACTACTATAATTTACGGACAGTGCTGTATTTTTGTTGTATAGCTGTTCTCATCACGTTAATAAACTATTATTATTATTATTATTATTGCTTTCTCAGGATATTATGTTATAAATTGATATTGCCTTATTCTCAAAAGATTACGATTACTAACGTAATTTATTTAATCTGAAATTTTTAGAACATTGACTGAGCCGTCGTAGCTCAGTGATAAAGTGTTGGCGTAGGATTATGGAGGTCCTGGGCTTAATTCCAGCGGTTTTTCCAGGGTCTCCTTCAGTCACACCAAGCAAATGGAAACTTCAGCATAGAGCCTGATCGACACCTGTCCCGAATCATTTCCCCTTTCGTATCTCGGCCTAAGCGTTAGGTGCCTAAAGGCCATAAATAAAAATAAAATTTAGAAAATAGATGGAAAATTTTGAATTAGCTGTTCCCTTTTACAGAAGAAGGCATCATAAATTGTTCAATGATTCTGACAAAGTTGTATTTTTGTAAACGTTCAATCAACAACTATTATATTGGGAATTACCTTAATGTTAAGGCCACTTTAGACGATCCAATTTCTCGTACGATCCCTCGTGTGCAATCCCATCGGTTACATTCTTTGATCGTGTAAAGCGCAGATCGTACGATTTTTCATGCTATCTCCGATGTATTCTCTAAATAGAAACGGTCCTATTTTTCAGCGGATTTTTCGTACAATCTATGACAGCGCCCCTACTGGAAATATAGCGTCCTTTCCTATTCGACTGTTTGGTTATTGATTACGACACAAAGAGAACATATTAATGTTATTACTTGATGCAGAAATTAACATACATAATGGCATAATAAACTATTTCAGGTATAAAGATATAAAACAACGTTTTTAAGGGAAGTGTAAAGAGGTCTGTGATACTGCAGTTCAGCTACTTCTGCTATAGATGACTGGCAATATCTCAAAATGCTACGTTTTGCATTCTTATAACCATAAAAGGTACTAAATACATGTAAAATATGCTTAAAAATATAAAGACAAAGTTCTGATGTGATCTAATAGCTACTGCTTTTCCTATATATTGAGCAATGCAGTTAACGTGATATTCATTGTCTTGTGCGTAGAGTACCGAATTTGCTTCAATCATGATAAGTATGAAGGGAAGTAATGTAGAGGATACCGGTATCTTTGCAATCATATTCCTCCCCAATTATTTTGATAAACATATACGCTATGTGCATCCGAAATAACGAAATACATTGAACAGTAATTACAGAAGTAGACATAATGTAAGTAGAGTGTCGACGTCAACCCAGGGCTGTGCAAGTCAATGCATGAGCTACGTAATTAATCGAACGAACTAATTTTATTCAAGGGTTAAGACACCTGACCCACCCTATTCACACCTATATACCTTGTGTAAAATGAGGCTATAAATCACATAAAATCTACATTACTCCTCATTTTTGTATTTTGCAAGTATTTCATGCTTATAGGAACGTAAAACGTAGCATTTTGAGGCGTTTCCAGTGCTCTGTGATAGAAGTAGTTAAACCGCAGTGTTGCTTATTGCCCCCATATGTATAAATAGGAGTTAATATATCGCGATTTATATACTTTTGAAGTGCTGTGTAATGTCACATATCTTGTTAAATCAGGAATATTGTAAAAACAAAACACATATGACTCCGAACTTATCACCGAAGACAGCAAAATTTTCAACGTTTTTTGTGTCCGCATTGAAATATCTTTATCGAAGTACAGTAGTAAAACTACGACACTTTCGTTACCACTGAAACCTAGTAGGAGTTAGATTCTCTTGGTAGAAGAATTTGACATTACAATTAACAGAATTTCTGTTGCGTCAAGATTAATTGTTATCAATATTTTAATAATTTTCTATTTTTTAAATGGGCTATACTTTCACAAATATCTGTGGCATAATTACCCTAAAAGCCTGAGGTGTCACAACTATAAACTCCAGCAGTTTCATCATTATCCCCTGGTATCCAAAATTGTACCGTGTAAAACACTATACAATATTGTATGATTTATCGTACGAAAAATCTCGTACTACACAGTAAAAAAATAGCTGTGTTAATTCAACACAATGTGGTGTCCCAGCGTGACTACCACTTTTGTGTGTTAAATCAACACAACACACGGTGTTGATTTCGGTACTGAAAGAAAAAAAGTTACGGCTGCAGCTACTTTTGAGCATGGATTGCTCAGTTAGAAGTCGAGCGTCTTACCGACTTCGCTAAATCGTCAGACAAGAAAAACACTACATTGACACAATATAGAGGATAAAATAAATGTTTCTGACCCCTAAACACAAACAAAGTTAATCTCACGACTTATGCCATGATTTAATCACTTTTCCATCGGTTAATTAGGGATCACAATCCCCATTAATTGAGAATATGTTCAATTTCTATGAAAGTAAGCGCAGCATTTGACATGTTGTTAGGATAAGAAAGCAGTAATGCTGCTCAAGTGTTGACTGTCGCCATCTTGCTTGCGTTAATAATAGAATACTCTGAATGAATGAGAATTCTGGTTCTCAATTGACAAATAGGAAGTGATTAAACCATGGGATAAGTCGTACAATTAACTTAGTTTGTTTTGGAGGTTTAGCAACACATATTTGATCCCATATACTGTTTAAATCTATAGTGTAGTCGTTTAATTCAAATGTTGTTCACTAAATATCGTTTGCATCTTATACTTTTCTGTCTGACGATTTAGCCGAGTCGGTAAGACGCTTGACTTCTAACTGAGCTACCCATGTTCAAATCTCACTGTAGCCGTAACTTTTTTTCCCCACAGTACCGAAATCAACACCGTGTTTTCTGTTGATTTAACACATACAAGTGGTAGACACGCTGGGACACTGCATTGTGTTGAATTAACACAGCTATTTTTTGCAGTGTATGGATTGTATACATTCTTTCATACGAGAGATCGTACGAGAAATTGTACCATCTAAAGCTGCCTTTACACTTGGTTTGGCTGAGCTTCAAGGTATCATGCCGGAAGAATTGTCCGGAGACATTTCCTCACCTTTTTGAACTACCATTTGATTTCCCATATCTGGAACTCCATCCTGTAAAATAACCAAACGGGAACTTACTGTTCTACGGGGAGAAACAGTTTTGTCATCTCCGACTGAGAGTTGGAAATCAGGGAAATCCTGGAAAATCAAAGTCAGGAACTATCTTGGTGGAGATTCAACACATAAGACTTGCCTTTGTTTTATCTTACAACTAAAGCAACAACCGACTTCTGCGTTATCTCCTGTGGGTACCTTACATAGCCAAACAAGGGAATTCGGGATCCGCTTGTCTGGACTAAAACCGAACTACTTTCATGTTTTAAATTTTATTACAAAAGAAGTAAAAAGAATAACAATAAAATATCGGAGAGATGAATAAGTAAATTAATTACTAATCTACCTATCTAAGCAAAACTACTAGAGCAGGCCTACGGAACAATTCATATTTGCCTTATGGGCTCGATTTACTTCAACAATAATCTATTTATGCTCAACAAATTATCAACCTGTTAATTCTTAAAATGTGCCACAAGATTTACATGACAGTTGACATGTCATTCTACTACTCGGCAGACCAATTTAGATTTCTTAGTAGCTAGGAGACCTAGAAGATCTTTTACAACTTTTACATTTTTGGACGAGAGGGAAGGAATTGGGAACCGAAACCGAACATAATTAAAATACAACTTATACTAAACTTTCTAAAACATTTTCTGAATCGATCGAAATAGAGCAACTAAATCAGAATAATCCAGAATATGCAGAATAATAAGAATACTTCAGAATAGAACAATTTAAGTCCAAATTTCTCAGAATAGAACTTATGTTGAAAATCTAGGCACCAACCTAGTGATGAGCAACACATGTTGAGTGGGTTGCTGTGCTGTCCACAAAAAGAGGGCGAGACAGCTTCGTAAAGCTTATTTACGCAAATAAGAAGACAACGCCCAGTCGTATGATCATGACGTAGTAGTAACTTGGTAGTCAGTTCTCACGTGCCATCAACACGCACACGAAGGTTTACCATATATGGAGCTGAACCGTGCAAATAAACACATAAACTATTTCTATCCCACGAAATCAGCTTTGTCACTTCTGTATTATTGGTCTATCCGTTACACCGCTTTCCTCTTGGATGTTTAATAACAGTAAAGGAACCTCAGCGGTTCTACATAAAACTGGTACTGGTAAATTACCGTTTAACCTGTTACCTCCGGACCACTCACCCGACCATTTTTGAATTAAGCATAATTCCTCCCTCCATCTATTGACATTATTATTAACTATTCTCTGTCTCCGCCTCCACCTCCGTCTCCACCTCCACCTCTAGACCACCGCTGCCATCTATCGATAATGCTGCTAACTTATTGAATAGTTTTCATAGCTAAGTAATTAGAGATTAAACCTTTAGTTTTGATGCAGATGTCATTAGAAGTGTCATTATCAGCTGTTTTGTTTTAGGTCAAAACTCAAATTTAATACAATATTTTTCCCTACTTTTTTGATAATTAGGACCCTTTTAGACTTCACATAACTCGAAAATCCTCATCAAAATCTCTCCTTATAAACTGTTTCCTATTTCTCATCAAAATCTATCTATAAACAAAATTTCATTTGCTATATGTCAGCCTTGCACCGGGTGAATATCAGAATTGTACATTACATATAACATTATTCGCTCCCTTTCCTCTTTTCCCATCAATTAAAAAAATGTATTTGGAATTTAAAACTGTTCCATATGATTGTGAGAATAATTTTCTTGAATATTCTTAATTTGGTACAGTATTAATGACTTGTTTCCCAGTTCAGAATTTTTGGGTGAATTTTTAAAACCATAACATCATTCTGTTTTACATGCTAAGCAAAAATTTTTCCATGAAGTAGGAAAAATCCAACAGAATTTTGGCTTGCGTGCAGAGAACGGAAGTAGATTACAATATGATTTTTTGCATGTGAAGATCTGATTCCGGGTGGGTGTATTGAGATTATTTCTGATATTAACACAATATAACATGTGAATAATTCTTCCTCACCGTCGGAAATGAATAAAATGGGAATAAAAGGGAGATTTTATGAAAAATGAACAATGGATTTATGGTCACTCTTTTCATATAAGGAATAAAAACCGAAAGATAATTTTATTTAGTTCCTACTCATTTTATGAGTAAAATAGCGTTCACATCCTCTCTCGCCATTGAAAATCTCTTGGTTGTTACACACACGTGTCAGGAAATTTTCCTTGATTTCATAGCGAGATTCTGAAAAATAGCTCATTTTGATGCGGTTTTTAGATATAGGATATGACGCAAATGCTATACAATACAGCACGGGGATCTATTCATTATCTAATGCTTGCTACGTGGAGATTAAAACTCGAGGTCTAACTTTATTCTGTTTCTAACCACGGTACATAAGAGCATGGATAAAATTCAATTAATTCCATAATCATGTTCAGTTAATTCCATAATCATTCAAATCTTTTTAGCTTTATCAATCGGATTGGATAAAAAAATAACGATCACTGATTTTTTTTATTTCTAACTCATGTGGGAAACTTAGTCTGTAATATTGCGAGCTAATTCTTCACAATGGATTTTTGCAAACGCTCTTCTCGTAAACCAATGGAATGTTTCTAGTGCTTCAAAGTTAGTTAACAAAACTGGGGAAATTGTTGGAAGTGAAAATCTAGTTATCCATGACATTATTTATTGAAGATTAATAGAGAATAAGTGCTTTTCTTGTCTACGTGAGATAAAATTTTGCGTGAGAAAATTTCAATCGAAAATTAGTGTGCAAGATTTTTTTTATTAAATATAGTTCGTCTTCCCCTCCCCTAAAAAATGGAGCAAATTTCGTGTGAAGATTGTGGTGAATCGGTGTTAAAAAAGAATTTGCCCAGTCATAAATCACGAGGAATACATGAGGGTAGTAGAGTTCCAGATGCTCCATCTGAAGACAAATTTTACTTCATGAGTTAGATGTTGTAGAAGGCGATATACTTGTAGTTCGATCAGATAAATTTTCACCAGGTGAATATCCAATAAGTATTGATTTGATCTTTATTGCTCAATTGATTTCTCGATCTTTAAATTAGTTTTTAATTAATTTTCAATAGAATGAATAGTAGATTAGCCATTGTTGAAGAACTACACAAGCCCGCAAGACGGAATTATAGGCGAATACCTGTTGTAACCAAGGGAATACACGATTTATGGCAAGCAGATTTGGTTGAAATGAACTCAGGAAATTTGAAAGGTTTAGTTAAATTAAATAGAGGGTATTCTTACCTTCTAACTATTATTGACACTTTTAGTAAGTATGCATCGGCTGTACCAGTTAAAAATAAAACAGGGAAAGAAGTTACACGAGCGTTTAATTCAATACTTGAAGCGACTCAACAAGCACCAAAGTATTTGCAAACAGATCGCGGTAGCGAGTTTTATAATAAAGAGTTTATTAAATTAATGAAGCAAAAAGGTATTACTCATTACTCTTCATACAGCAATAAAAAATTTAGTATTGTTGAAAGATTTAATAAAACATTACGTAATTTGATGTGGAAGCAATTCACACTGCAAGGTAATTACAAATGGTACAATATATTACAAGCACTAATGAAGAAATATAACGAAAAAGAACATAGCACGGTAAAAATTAAACCTATTGACGCCGTGAAGAAAGAAAACGAACAAAAATTAATATCAAAAACTTATAGCAAAAAGTATTTAGCATCATCAAAGTCGAAATATAGAGTGGGAGATTATGTTCAAATTAGTAAGTTTAAAAATAAGTTTGAAAGAGGTTTTACTCGCAATTGGAGCACAGAGATATTTCAAATTGCTACTGTTTTTAAGACTGATCCGCCTACATATCATTTAAAAGACGAGCGCAATGAGATTATTAAGGGCCGTTTTTATGAGCAAGAACTAATGAAGACCAAACACCCTCACGTATACTTAATTGAAAAGGTTTTACGTAGAACTAAAAATAAAGCATTAGTTAAGTGGTTAGGTTTATCTTCGAATGATAATTCTTGGATCGATCTCAAAGCTATAATATAGTTAATTAATCATAAAATGTGGAGTGTTAAGCAACGACTTCCGCTAGCTAATGATTATGGTAAGTTGAACGGTGAATTACTTCCGAATAACATTCGTTGCTTAATAATAGGCTCATCAGGTTGCGGGAAAATTACACTAGTTATTGATAATTTTATTCTAGCTCCGAATTGGCTTTATTGAAATGGTAGACACTTATACGCATTCTCTAAAAGTTTAGAGCAACCTAAGTATCAACAACTGCGGCATATTTATGATGAAATACAGGAAAGATTCCACTATCAGTTGGCTACATTTAAACTTTCCGTTATCAAGTTGTAAGATTGCAAGCAACGGTCTGTTATTATATACGATGATTATGTATTAGAAGATCAGAATGAGGTACGGAATTACTTCACACAGGGTAGACATAAAGGAATGGATTGTTTTTACTTAGCACAAACATACAGTAAAGTTCCGAAACAACTTATTAGAGATAATGCAAATTTTTATGTGTATTTCGTCAAGATATCACGAATTTAAGGCATATTTATAATGAGTTTGTTGTTGGTGATATGTCATTTAATAAATTTAAGGATATTTGTTCTATTGCATGGAAGGAACCTTATGGTTTTGTAACAATCGATATGACGAGAAAGTCAAACAATGGAAAGTATCGAAACAAAATCGATCATTTTTTTATAATCGAGTGATCGTTTTAATCATTTACGTTTAACGTTTTCAGTTGATGTACGTACGTTACGTTTTCAAAGCGGAAATAATATAGTCTTTTTTCATATAATGTCAAAACGAAAATTAAATAATATTGAATTACAAAATATCTTGGCGAAGCGTTTTAAAGAATGGAAAGAGAGTGACCGTAGCTATTATGAAAAGCAAAAACGTCAAGAGAAACCATTGATTGAGGCGATTGAAAGCTTGGGAAAAGAAATTAAAGGAGTAACCGATGACAACAGAAATCTAATTACGAAACTTATACCTGTAGCACAACAGAATATTAATAATTATCCACCAACACCATTAGAAACCTCATTTGAGAAACGGTTATTTGCTTCACCAGAGACATTGCCAGAGACTAAAGAAACGAAAGATGATGAAGAAGAGAAATAAATTCAGCTAGGTCCACTAGCAAGTCGATATTTAAGTACTAATAGGTTAGATAAAGATGAAATGTTTGGATTATACTCTATTGATATAGCCGGAGTAGTGCAGTGGAAAATTGGAAGTTATAACGTTCTCTTTGATAATGATGATTTAATTATTTATAGTGAGAGTAAAATCGCACAAGATTCATCAACCCCGATCTATTAAAAATTTAAAGGAACAGAAGGCTTATGGGAGCTATTACTCGTAAACAACCAGTAGGTTTTACTAATGAAGATTATGAAACTTACAAGAAAATTTAAAGATGACGAATGCTTTATATCAGAATCCATCACAGAATAGAGTAAAATCAAGCTCCAGCGATCAGTACAAAACATTAATTAAACCTATTTGTCTTGAACTGAAAACTAAAGGTGAAGGTTTGAAAGAAAGGAAGCAAGGAAAGGGGATTAAGCGCTACACAAATATGCCACAACAATTTGTTTGGATGGATGATGTTAGAAAGTTAGTAGATAGATTATTAGTTATAGCAGGTGAAGAAGCAGCTGGGAATAAGAATTTTTATAATGAGAAAGTGGGTATTATGGAAATGATTTCATCTCGATTATCCAATTTGATGGTTTCGAATCCAAAAGGTTTAGGTTACCTCATAAAAATCATCCATATTCTGCCACCAAAATTTTGGAATACTATTGAAGGTAAAGGTTTAGTGAACGATATTATTAATAAATTACCCTTTGAACTTCATCTTGCAGGCTACGAGTTCTGGGGTCCTGGTACACGTTTAGATGAAAGGTTAGCGAAAGGCGATCGGGGTATAAATAGGCTAGATCAAGCATGTCGAGAGCATGATATCGCGTATAAGAACTTTAAAGATCTACCAGATAGACATAGAGGCGATCAAGACTTAGAGTTTAAAGCTTTTGATAGAGTTATTAGCAAAGATTCTGCTTTAAGTGAAAAATTGGCTTCATTGGGAGTAGCAATGGCAATGAATACAAAACGGAAAATGGGGTGGGGTTTATAGATTGCTGCATTAAACATTGGATAGAAGCTTGAGCCGTAGTTGTTGAATAAATTCAAAATAATGAATATAATATAGTCTTTTTATACAATGAAAGCAAAAGGTGTAAAATTTCAAATTCCAGCACAAGAATTAAAGTCATTAAATTTTAGCAATATCTTAAATAAAGCACAACTTGCGAAGAAAAAAAATGCTTAAAAAAGGGTCATAATATGGCTCTAACGTTAAGTTTAGCGCAGTTAAAGAAACTACGTAATCAACTGAAAACAGGTGGTTTCATTTTTACAATTCCTGCCATACTTGCTGCATTGGGAGCGGTTGGTAGTCTTGCAGGTGGTTCAGCAGCTATAGCTAAGACGGTAATCGATGCGAAGAAAAATAAACAAGAACTAGTAGAACAAAAGCGTCATAATGAAGTTATGGAATCATCAATTCTGACTAAAGGTAAAGGACTTACACAAAG